>JAHWFP010065953.1:0-16176 GCA_023313725.1 Lithobius niger
CCATGGAGGGCTTACTATTGTGCACATTTATGCACCCGTCGGTTGCTTAATGCCCCGTCAACCGCACAATTTCGATCACCAACATTTCCCTCCTCATCACAGGAACCATCCCCTTCGGTTGCCGAGTTACACAACATCGCCCCTTCGCCGTTGCCCTCACCATTCCTAGGCCCTTCTGCTACTGCGTCGTCACATCCCTCTCCAACTTCCGGCCCACCACTATTTACCTCCGAAGCACGATTGCATACTTGGACTGACGCTTCATCGAAACATACGCCAGCCATTCCAGCTACTCGGTATGGCAGTATGACGACGCACCTAGCTTTGTTCCAGTATTTCATGCCATCGATCTCCACTCAAGCGACCTATGAACTACGTTTCTTCGCCAATTTTTCTCCACGTTGCCGTTACCACTCTTATCTTCCCGACCATCTTTCTTTCTGTCATCACACGTCGTGTACAAAAAAAAAGAGAGAGACAGCTCATCTAGCGTTCATCTTGCCATTACCGAGTACGACCCCTTTCAAGTTCTCTGTTGTGTCCAACCCGACAACTCCGGTTCCCTCACCACCATCCGTTGCCATCTTTACCTGGCTACCAGTTCCCGTTCCAGCGTCACTCTCCTCAAGGTTCCTCGGCTCGCCATCCCAACAAGGTAAGCAGGTTTTGTGTAATATTTCCTGTTTACCTTGCCCCCCCCCCCCCATCCCCTGCAGGATGTAAGACCCCTTACTGCAGAACTGTTATCTATTATCTAGCTGAAGAACGATCATTATTACAGTTGGCACCCTTAGCCTCCCACTCATGCGATACATTCGACCCTATGCCTCTAAAAATCAGCTGTCATGTTCCGCTGTGGGTATGGATTTGGCTCTAAGGTTGTCTTCTCCGGGACTGGTTCCTTGGGGATGCTGACTCTTAAGGCGGGACGCTCCGACCTTGTCCCTTCTCCTAGGTGACAAAGTCTGCTATAAAAAAGCTAATGATATTTTCATCGGCTATAAAAAGACTAAAATTCCAGGGCCTGCACCTAGTTGATTTTAGTTTTTATTGCCTAACTGAAAATATACATTACCTTTCATCCCACCCAGCCTCCCTGCCATGAACTAGGTTCTGGAATTGGGACAAATGATATGGTTCGGCTTGCGCAGTCTGCTTACATAGACTGACCCAAGCTTGTGCATGTGCAGAACTATCACGAGCCCAGCAGGGGAGCCAACCTTCAAACTTCTAGGGAAATAAGCTCAAAAGGGGGAAAACTGCTATAAAAAAGGTAATGTAAATTTTCAGTTAGGCAATAAAAACTAAAATCAACCAAGTGCAGGCCCTGGTATTTTAGTCTTTATTGTACCGAAACTGTTAAATAGGTTGTTAATTTGAATCATTGTGACAATCATTGGTTATTTGCTGTTCCAAAATAATTATTGCTAGTTTATTGTAACACCTCCAGCAAAAATGAGGTAGAGAGTAAGGATTGGATTTTTGTTGTTGTTCTTTTGCTTACACAATCCTATTCAGAAAGACCTTCATGAAGATTTCGACAATATTAATGATTAGTTTATCCTAAATGAAGTGTTAGTTAGAGACTCTTAAGACTTACTTGATTTCTATGTAACTCCACATCATAAATGAGAAATGGACTTTGCTATTTTCATTTACGATGAACACTAATCGATGAAACTGTATCAACACTTGCATAAGTAAACTATCTGGTTTTTACTCTAGATACGTAATAGCAAACATATTAATGCTATTATACAATTATAAAAAAATAATGCTAAGTCTTTATAAAATCACAACAGTTCTAAGTAAAAAGAAGTAAACATTTACTACACATGATTGAGCTATGGTGTTGTAGTTTATGCTTTTGCATCCAGCTTTGCACTATCTAAACTCCAAAAGCACAAAATAAAATCATTAAAATAATTTTTCGATGTGAATTTTGTGAAAAATGTAATGAATTATTTACCAGTATGAAAAGTTGAAGGATTACTCATTTGAGAGACTATGTTGCGACTCTCGGCAACTATTGCTATAAGTTGAGAACTAACAGTAACTATAAATTTATACTTGGGAAAAGAGCTTACCAATATACAGTACCAATTGCATATAACGTGTATGGGAACGTATTAGAGAATACACTGTCTCAAAACTTAACAACTTGCTTGAACACTTTTTATCATGCTGATAAACGAAATGAACTGAAAAGGATTCCGAAGGCATACTTGACCTTTATCAATGCTACCAGGTGAAACTACATTTCATTCTTTTTCAGTAAAACTTTTGCACCATTTGCTTTTACTGTAAATATCCTATTAAATACCCATGGGCTGTTTTAATTAATTCCGTGAGAGGGGGGGGGGGGGGGTTGGCATAAAATAGTTATAATTATTTTTTCGAATCTAACTTCTGTCCATGGGGGGAGGGGATTGTTTAGAACTAACTCCATCGCTGAAAAATGGGCGTTATAATGCTAGACAGAACCTAGATTATGTATGCGAATGATCGCCGACTCTTCCACGATGGAGTAAATATGCTGGACTAAACAAGATATTGAAAGCTGATTTCGTTAAATTAATTAATTTTTTTGCAGAAAAACCACGATTGAAGGGGATAAAACATTGATTTCCTTAAATGTGTGAAGCTGTTAGTCAATTTCTAGCAGAAATATTGTGATATAAAAGGAGGGCTGTAACTAGGTTATTTTGCCAGAGCTGTTAATATGCGATTTGGGATATTATCACTTCTTATTACCCCGTTCTATAGACAGACTTATTTAATAATTGTATTATCAGATATTGCCTTCTACTTTAGTTCTCCATATCATATTTTTTAGCATGTTCTTCAAGACACGTCTTTTAGAATATCGTAAGATTTTTTTCACTTGTAATTAAAAAAAAACTATTTTTGTTTCTATTTGCTAATGCTAAACTTTCAATTTAATGTTAACACTGGTTCACTGGTGTTTATTTTTTATAATTTTAATTATTCATGCAGTGACACAAACAAGTTCACAGAACTTGTCATTCTTTTTTTTGTCATTCTGTTTTGAATAAATATATAAATAAATTAACTAAACAGGAATTGAATATGTGACACAAATGCATATCATTACAACTGACTTAGTAACACCAGGGTTCTTCGTGCGTTCATATCAGAATGGGGGGGGGGGGAGAAAGCGTGGTTGATTAGGCCCTATTTGGTATTTGAGTTTTATTAGCACATTATTTTAGGAAAGCATACAGGACGAAGTTTCATCTCCGTAGATTTGAGGGAATAGTCATATCCTCTCCACATGCGCCATTGCACCCCCTCAGCTCTGCCAACTGACCCTTGCATCTTGTATGGGGAATTGAGTTTTGATCGATAGCAATTATTATACCACCATCCACCGCCTTGTCCCTGTGTTGTTACACATTGGCGACTAATATGAGCAGCATTATTGCGATCAATGGTCGAAAATGCAGATCCGTCATGATACAGCAAAGAGTCTGGTACATCACCGGTAAAGTTCCCAACACTTAGCCGGTAGAGATCTGCTTCATTGGCAACTTCGAAAGTTGTGTACTGGGCAAAGCGGCGATCCCCTGCCCAATCTTCCAGGTCGATCCTTAGGGTGACCGGCTCTTGAACAGAAAGTACATGAAGCGCATCGTTTCCGAGCCAAAAGTCACGGTTGACCTTACCAAAACCACGCTTGTAATCGATCCAAGGACGGCTAAAGTTTTCTTGCTTTCCCCCAAAGTCACCACGACGTTGGAAGACCTGGAGGAGTATAAACACAAAGGGTTACTAATAAAAGCAGTGTTAACAATTTTAGATTGCTCCGAAATTAACTTTAGTAGGAAAACACTGCGAAGCCGAACAAAGTTCAAGATGCAAAAGCTAGGATCATTAAAGGGCCATAACTAATGACGGGTGCTTATGAATAGGGACATGGGAATATCATACTATAACTCTCGTGCCACACCCCACCACTCATCACAAGGTCGTCTGAGAGAAAAGTTGCTGGTTTAGTTTCCCAGGTGTATGCCACTTGATTCAGAATCGCCAGTCTTATTTTCCTAAAGCAACACTAAGTGGCGTTAATTCCCCAGGATGCGTATGGACTGGCATTGAGGCAGTTTTATTACTCCAGTCGGCCTTGGCTTGAAGAAACAAAATTTCTTACTGAATTCCAGCTCGTTTTAGCACTGCTGCTGGCTTGGGCGAACCTGAGTACGAGTGATGTTTTTCACACGTATTTATTTGGCCAAAATTTACACAACGTAATTTGAACGTAGGTTACGCGTAAAAGTAATGACCATCACTTGTTCGACCACTGGTCCGTGGAGTCGCGACTCAGAATGTACCCAGAGAAGGAAAGTGGCACGATATTAACATGGCACTTATGCACCTGGCCCTAAGCGCTGTTCTTTATATCACTTATTGGTGTAACGTATAGGTAGGCAAGATATGCTTTGCGTAGGTGCCCAGACCTTTTTTTTTTGGGAGGGAGGGGATGTTGTGGCTGCAATACAACCGCTGTAAACACGCATTTAAACGGTGAGGATCAGTCTCCTGAAGCTTTCATTAAACTTTTAAAGTTAAGTGCGAAGTGAGTTATGGTAACTGAAGTGAAAACTGTATCAGTGTGCATAATTCTAGAAGATTTGTTGGATGGTTCAGGATTGCGACACGCATGAGACTCGTACCTTGATCTGGCCAAATTTGTAAAAAAAAATGGCTTTGAAGAATCTTGGGTATATATCAGTGACGCGCCAATGGGGTTGGAGGGGAAACAGCAAAGCGATAAAATTACTAAAACGTAGTTGTTTTACAGGTTTCCGAGGGACTTACTCTCCTCCTTTCATCCCGTAGCTGCTGCCCCCCCCCCCCCCCAGCCCGTTCAACCCAGCATAAAAAAAATCATGAGTGTGCTTCTGGCATATATTACATGCTAGTTGGAAAAATACTGTGGTTTGTGGAGGGGGAGGGTCAAATAAAATGTTGCATAGGCTAATTAGTTTGTTATGCCACTTATATTACTCTTGTTAATAATTAAATTTTCAATGGAACCTTAACATAATTAGTCAGGTCACAGGTGACAAAAATTAACCAATTAAACTTGTGCCATCCAGTAACAGCTCGTTATGGTTTCCTGCCACTCATTTATATTTATTGCTTAAAAACTTGTTCCATGCAGCTTTAAACAAATGTGAGTAAACAGCAAGTCACTCTTTTTGTCAAGATAAATGATAGTAGGAATTAGCGTATGGTAGAGTCAGAAGCAAGACGTAGAAACAAAAAACTTCATGTGGCGTAGAAAAAAAAGAATTATCACATTTTATAAAATATTTGCTGCCAGATACTGGTATTGCGAGCAAAAATTATTAACTATCACACATGGAAGCTTTATGCATAGTACTGGAAGTATTAGAACTTTTATAAGACCTCCACCCCCACTGGCCGTAACGGCCTTCACTGTGTGTCTTGACTTTCCACCACACGCTGACAAAATCCAAACTATTTTCCTGTAGCTCAAGAGAATCGTTGTATTTTATGCTTTGCTGCTATACTTTTTGGGAAATCAACCGATAGTTACGTTGGTACCGATGTAATCGGTATTTTTCATATATTGGTACCGGAGTGATAGAACACTTCCAACATTGATGTGTATTGTAAGTGTTCCATCACTCCGGTATCTGCTAACCGTATAATATCACTCCGGCACATTATAACACCCCTAAAATAATTTTGCATTGTTAAATTCGGATAACTTTAAAACTGTTTATCATACAAACTTGCAGTTTGCATTGCTTACTTCAGGAAAGTTAAGAGCATCTTGCTGTCCAACTCTCAGAACCATGAAAATGTTCCTCATACAAATTTTGTGGAGTTATTTTTTAATAAACAAGATGGAAAGCCAAATGGCTCAATAAGTGATAAATTAATGCAGCTGCAACCCTGTTTCAGTTACCTTCTGGACTTAAATATCAGACTGCCTGAGTGGGAATTGAACCTTCAATCTCAGAGACCAAAGGTATACCAGTGAGCCATACTTGCACAGCCATGTCAGTATGGCTTAGTGGTACGACTTCGTCCTTTGATCTCAACGATTGAGGTTTCAATTCCCGCTCAAGCAGTCTAACATTTAGGTTCAAAAGGCAACTGAAATAACATCTTCATTTACGTTATTTTTTAGCAAACGATACATTATCGAATGAAATCTGATCAATTGCTAACATCATGGTTGGGGCTGGTAAAAATCCATATTGGCCAAAGGAAGATAATTTTGTTTCCTTTGAACCATTACATGTCTTGCCTGTCACTCTTCTTTTTGTTTTATTTTTTTTCATTTCGGAAATCCGTGCTTGTTTCTGTTTAATATCATTCATTCATTTTAGCTAAAATTAAAATGACATGATGTAGGTTAAAAAATGTATCTCAAGCCCCTTCCTCATTACCATTTTTTAGCCAAATAAAGAAAATTATGCCAAAAATGTGTACCGTGATCAGTTTGTGCTACAATTTAAAATATATCATAAAATAAAGTGGTACAACAAAAGAAAACAAATTTCGGTTATGGTAATATAGCTATTAAATTCATAACCTTGTTAAAGAAATTAAAAAAAAAAACCTGTTATGCTACAAAAGTAACATTTTTTTTCGTGTGGCCTTGATTAGCAAATTTTATCTAGAAAATATGATGGTCTTAGTACTGAGTGTGCCTCCAACTTGGGCTCGAACAAACAAAATTTTTAGTTTGTGTGTAAGTTTTACTGCAATTGATCCAGAGCTAAAGTTATGCTTACCGTCCAACCTCCTCCATCTGTATCCATGTCACAATAAGCGTATTTCTGTAGCTGTACAGTCAAGTTAAAAGTTGGCCATATGGTGTATATTCCACTTCTCTTGTATCCTTTAAGGTAAAGTTGAGCGCAGCTGTGTGGGTGAGTTAATACAAGCTCAGTGGCAACTCCTTCACCTAGTTGATCATCGGCTTGCATATCTTTGACAACTGTTGCCCCATCTCTTGCCTTATACATAGACATGTCTGACATGTCGTTCCTTGCCATGTCCGACCCATCTTTTAAGTATCCCATCATGCGTTTTGAAACTGTCTCCACCTCTCGACGACGAGTTAACGTTTCCGCTGAATTGAAAAAAAAAACAGATAAGTATTAATGGATGAAAAGGGAAAATTCTTAAAAGATGTTTAACCAATGTCTTTTCCCGTCAAAGGATTGCTCTTGAAACCATTCATTCCTTATCTGAATGGAAGACTACATTAAAAAATTTCCATAAAATTGTGGTACGTAGAACTGGTAACGTTTTTCCAGTTCTTTTAATTTTAACTATAAAAGTTAAGAGCACCTATTAAGTAGGTATATGGTTAAAAGAACTGAACCATAATTTTATGGGATGGGAAATATGTTTCTGCCATGCGGATTGTTCTGTCTTGGTTATAAAAGTAAATATCTGTTGAAAAGGTTACGTTTCTAACCCAAGACGCATTGGTGTATTTAAGGCAAATGGCCCAGGTCGACAAGCCCTGAAAGGTCCTGAAAGATAAGACCTTCGTGAGAACCCCCCCCCCCCCCTCCCCCCCAAAAATGGTGCCACAGGCACGACGAAAAAGAAATTAGACAAATTATGGGATTTAGTCAACACGTGATTTGATTTTATCAATTTTTATTTTGCCGAAAGGCCCTTTGATCCGAGGACACTAAAGGCCTGCTGGAGGCGGCCCCACACACCTATCCGTTAAATAAGCCCCTGCTGGTATGAGGGTCAACCTGTACACAAGGACACATGCAGAGGCTAGACCTTTTGGGTTGGAGTTAAACATGCCTTGTTCCTGTTGACTCTTTTCCAACCTTCATTTTGAAATACAGGGAGTTCCAAATGAAACATTACACGGAAAATGTTTTGCATCTAGGAACGTTGCTCATCATCATTACCTTTAGTTTCTTCTCACGTCTTTATTTGGGTGATGTTTAGGGATACCAACTAAAAATAGCGAAACACCCTAGGGTGAATTCCTATGGACAAACTATGATGGGGTGGGGGAGGGAGAAGAAGCGCAACAGGGTCAAAAAAGTAAGAATAAAACCAATACAAATGGAAAGATTGGAAAGTGGTGGAATAAAGTGTTTTCAGTGAATGTTGATGCCTAGTTTTCACATGGTGTATCAGGTGCATATTCCTACGCTGGTGAGCTGTGGGTTCAATGCTGTGTTATGTGTGCTTCCCCAGGCATCCCTATTCATGTTTGCCATGAATTAGGGTTGGTATTTTTCGGTCGCACACAATTTGACCGACCTAGACGAAACTTCGGATAGTTTTTATGACCCTCCCCAGCAAACCCTCTATACACCATTTAATCCTTATAACCCTACTGTTAATGTGGGAAACCGTGCCTCCTCCAGCCTGTCCTGTCGGCTGCACCCAAAACAAGTTAGGCATTAAAATGAAAAATACACACCTACTCGGCACAAAAATTGCAGTTAGTGTCCCTGGTCACACGTGTAATATTGAAATTTAGTCTGACACTCGCCACTGGCCAGCTGGTGACCAAAATGAGTTAATTGGCGATAATCCCAATCATAAGTACTCAACATAATTAGCCCGACTTCTTTTTCCTTCCACACGTATATAAAATGGTAACTGACGCATTGAAATAACAAACATAATCATCAGTCGTTGTGGTGTTGGTCAATATTCAGGGCCACAGACAATGGCACCATATATGGATGGAAATGTAAACCATTTGCTACAACCCAACGCCATCTGAGATAGCACATTATAAAATCCCTAACCATTGTGTTGCTAAAGGGTGTTAAATGGGTACAACTTGTACCATTTATGATTTTATGAATAGGGTACAAATGGTGCAAAAGTGTACATGAAAGGGCCCATACACAATGCTGCAAAATGGTACGAAACGGTGCACAAGGGCACAAAGGGATACATAAATGGACGAAAGGGTACATAAGGGTGCGAAAGGTTACATAAAGGAACGAAATGTATATAAGGGTGGTACGAATGCGCACAAAAAATATGAAAGGGTACAGAAAGCTATGGGTATGAAAGGGCACAAACAGATGCGAAAGGTACATAAGGGTACGAAAGAGTACAAAAGGGTACGAATTGGTAAAAAATGGCACTTAAGGGTAAAAAAAAAGGCGTGAATAGATAAAAAAAAAAAGGTACAAAAGAGTACAAAACGGTACAGAATGGTACAAAAGGTGGCACCATGTGGTACATCGGGGTACGTAGTGAAAGCTACAAAAGGGTACGAATTGGTTTTAAAAAAAGCACTTAAAAGTCCGAATTCGTAAAATATGCCGCAGGTCACTGTCCAAACAAATTCTGATCTAAAGTCTTTTAGCGTGATGTGGGTACTACACTCTCACCAGTCTAATACGACCCCCCACCCCACCCCCCCCCCCAAAAAAAATATCAAAACTGGTACAATAAAAATTCACAACTTTTAAACAGTAGAGACTTAAACTTTTCGCAGACCTGAAGATTTAAACCTTTATTTCCCTGGAGTTTATTATTTTGTAATTTTGACTTGTTGGGGGAAAGGAGTTATGATTACAATTTGCTATTGGCAGACTCGGCGGTATGTAAAATTTAACAACTTACATTCGAAACGGTTTTTTTTTCATGTAGTTTTGTAGGGAGGAGGGGCGCTTGAGAGGGCGAGTATCTCAAATTTCTCAGATGTTATTGGACATATATGTACGAAGTTTCGTCCTGATCGGTCAAAGGGTTTGCAACAGAAAAAACCTTCCTTGAGACCGTTTTTTTCGGGGAAGAGTGGGGGCACTGACCTCAGCAGCATCGTGCGTGTTTCATCGAACAGGATATGCACCTAACACACACGTAACAACTTAACACTTCCTTCCACCGCTTCCTTTTTTTACTAATTTTGTTCTTGATGCCGTGGTGGTTTCCCATGGCCGTGTGAATGTACGAAGTTGCACCAAGGTTAATGAATGCTAGGTTCGTTTCAGCTTTGGATATCGCTGAACATGAGCCAGATAAAGATTGTCAAGTTATGAGAAGTGTTAGGGATGAATCCCAACCTATCACCCTTGTGTTTAGGACTGACTGTCAAACTACCTAAACGGGTATTGAACCCTCGACCTTTGGGACCAAAGGCCAAAGCTCTACCACTAAACCATACTGACACGGCTGGTTTAGTGGTAGAGCTTCCTTTGGTCTCCAAGGTCGAGGGTTCAATTCTCGTCTGACATTTTATGGGTTCAGAAGGCAATAGAAAAAGTTATTAGTGATGAATAACTTTTACTTTTTAAAATGCCCGATACGGTCCTCTAATTTGAACCTTACGTCTTTTTCGCAAAGGAACAGACCAGAATTTGTTTTCGTGGGACCTAACCAGCCCAAACTCAACAAAAGCCATCCTAAGGGGTGGAACGAGTTGAAAGCACTTCGTTTCGTAACCTCTTCGAGGTCTTGTTAGTTCTCATTGTAAAATAAAAGTAAAGGTAGTCTTGAGCAATGTTGATAATTTCAGCAGCAATCTCAATTTGTCTTTATAACTCACGCAGCACGGGGTGGAAGTAAATCTCAAGCAAAATTTGAGCACACCGAGATAAACATGTCCCAGAAAATGCTGGTTTCGGCTGAAACCCAGTGCTATGAGCAAACTGCATACCGTTTCGTGTGAAATAAGGCTGCTCAGAATTTTTCGGGTGTGGGTGGAAAAAACAAGGTAGGGGTAAAATTTTTTTCTACCGTTGAAGTGGGGTGGGTCCACATTTTTCTGTGGCGTGCACAGACCCCTGAGAGGGCAGGGTCAAGTTTTAGTAAAAGGACACAATAAGTTTTACTGGAATTTTTTTTGGGGTCCTTTTTTTCCCTCTTTTTACCCTTTTCTGTCCCTTTTAATCCTCCCCCCCCCCAGCCTTTTTTTAGGACTTATGGCCTTCCTCATCCTCCCCCTCCTCCGTGCAGGCCACTATAAACGTATAAAAGTCTACAGAGTGACGTAATTGTTTAAAATAACAGTAATGATTCATTTTAAAACAATGTAGGCTAGTATTTATTTGCAACACATGTTAAACATTGTGTCAAAAACATATGAGTATAGTTTCAAAATTAGTGTTTTATTTTCAACTCGTTCTTTGCACCTGATTTATGTAAATAAGGATACGAACCTATGTATTGCATAACGGAATCTTGGATTTTAATCACAGTTTCAGTTCACAATATACAACACCAGTTCATTTAAAATAACTTGCACGAATCTATAAATTAGGATTCACATTGCCGCTTTTTATTTGCTACTTTGTCGGGGATTTATTTGGATATGCTATTCGTCGTCATAGTCATTGAAAAGAATAGAACGGAATCATGAAAAGAATGTAATCATTCTGCAGTAAATGGTACGCTATTGTGAAACCGTAATTTGGAATGCACAACAGTAATGAAGTGCCAGCGTGCATATGTCGAGAATTAGCATTGTTGAGAAGACGCATTGTTAAAAAAACATAACATAGGGCCTTAGGTCTTCGTGCAGATGATCAGGAGTGGTTAACGCTCGTTAAACCCTTTGAACCCTTTTTTTTGTTATAAAACCGTCGTTCAACGGAAAGCGAAAGTTAACTGGAAAGTGGTGCATATTTTAAACAAAAGTGTGATCGTAAGAAACTCGTAGCCCTATTTTTACAACAATTGTCCACTGATAAGTGTTTTTGTCCCACTTTTTTTTTGGTCCGATCCTTGGACTTGGGAATATCCACGATCATGACTCAACCAATTACAATACAACAATACAACAATACAACAATACAATGAAACAATACAACTCTGCTCTAAAAAGCCTGCGTCTATCAATTTTATAGGTTGAGTCAGGGATTTCCTTTTCTACTCTAGTCGTTCGGGTCAAACAACTGCCCCAGGATAAGCTCAGTCCAAGTTACAACAAGGTCTTACTCTCTCTGCATACAGTTCACACGTGCTAGGAGGCCGCCCTCAACCCAAGATGAGCGGGGACGCACCACTGAAGCAGAGATTGGAACGGAGAGAGGAATGCTCGTGAGCGTGTGAGCTATGAGAAGTGGCAACGTCACATGGTTAATTATTATTGTCCTATTTGGAACGCATTGTTTGAAGCCCATTGTCATCATCTTTACATTGTTATGCTTCTGCTAAGACTGCTGCTCTTTCTTCCCCGTGATGTTAGATGTGCGTAGTACATGGTTCTAGTTTTAACTAATTTCAATTTGTATTCCGTTTTAACATTTCAATTTAACTGCACTTACACGTTATTATTTTAATTTAGAAAGAAATTAAAGTTATAAAAGATTCAGTCCATTTATTTATACGTCATTAAGCACTATTGCAAACTGGGATGAGACAGAGCGGAAGAGGAAAAAAATGAGTGTTTAGTTTCCTGTTTTTTTTGTTTGTTTTCCAACCCTAACCGAAAAGTGTTCCTCTTAGAAAGTAGTGATATCACTCCCGCCACGAACAAGTGTCAGGCTATATTACCACCGCCTCTTAGATCAAAGGGCAAATGAAAAACCTAACCATTGTTGTAGATTGTACAATCTGTAGCAATAGTCGAGCTTTCATTTAAAGTCTGAAGTAATAGTCCGTGCGATTAGCTGGGCAGTCGTTCGTTAGCGGGGGTGATATCACTACTTTATAAAGGGAACACTTTTCGGTTGGAGTTGGTACACCATGTACCACTTGGTGGTAGCCGTTTTTGGTTTGATATCACTACTTTGATTGGTTGAAACTTGACAGGTTCATTCACCTTTGTGGGTTTTGTTTTTGATATCACTTACTTTATAGTTTTTTCCCCCTTTGGGTGGCATCTTATTTTTCCAGTACCCTGTTAGCAGTTCAATCGGTTTTTTTCGTTGGTGGGGGTATATATTACTACTTTCTTTGGGGAACACTTTTCGGTCAGTACAAGGGTCAGGTTTGGTACACCATGTAGAAAACTTGGTGGCAGCCATTTTTATTCTTATATCACTATACTGTCACTGGCTGAAACTTGGCGGGTTCTTTCACCGTTTTGGGTTTTTTTCTAATATCACTTCTGTATTTTGTTTCTGTTGCATCTTATTTTTGCCAATGCCTAGTTAATGGTTTAATCGTGTTTTTTAATTTAGCGTGCGTTTTTTATGCGTTTTTTTTTTTTGTTTGGTGTATATTTACCACGAACTTGTGCTCAGTTACCTGCTGTTTCGTTTGTTTTAAAAATAATGTAGCCTACTGCTCATTTCAAATGTGTTCATCCCTACTGGTTTCACGATGATCTCTAGTTCACTAGCCTACGCATTTTAATTCATTTATTATGAATACAATAAGTTGCAACTGATAGTATACTACCATAAATAATTACGGTGCGTCAGTTGTATATGAACAGTATTTTTCACTCTGACGTAATAGTTCTGTCCTTCATAAAAGAGCAGTGGTTTCTTTAGCTGTAATGCAGAGACCGTCCTTGTCATGATTTAACAATGTTACTGGCAATGGAGATTACGGGTGGCGTCCTCCCAACGTTCATAGAAATAGCATGGCAAAATAATGATTGTAATCTTTGCTGATATCTCCTCTCCAACAGTAAAACCATAAAAAGGCACAATTCCCAGTCAAATGTGAACTGAATGAAAAATGTCACCCAGATCTGCCGCATAAAACAGTTTATATCGATGGCAGAACTTCTTATCAGTCCGTTACTTAAAATCAACGATCTTTAAACCCTTCTTCACCTAGATGCACGTGACGCATTTTATGGAGAATGAGCTAATGATATCGTAGTGCAAAGACGGCCTATTTCACCAAATTCTAGGCTGATTGGCCGCATATACCCTCCATCGTCAAATTCGCGAAAACCGTGAATCCATGACTGTCAGATAATATACAACATCCAGTGGCCGCTAATGTAACAGTGCTGGAGTTGACCAGTGAATTTGTCACAACGAAGTCTGACAAATGAACTTAGCGGACGGACCACTAGCGTGGTCCTTGATAGTATACTTTATAATGTTGAAGATAAATCCCAATGCGGCCGAAATCTCTCAAATTATGGAAAATGTAAGGGGAAGTTGCGTGGATAAAGAAAAACTAAAAGACGGATGAGTGTCCACCATTCGTAGCGAGAAAGATACATCAATAACATTGTTTTCATGATACTGTCTAGCTGGTGGTTTTCCCATGTTAAATCCCAAAGACTTTTCCTAGCGAAAAATTGGGAAGGCCTAAACAGCTGAACGTTTGCACACGAATGTATGGTTGTCTAAACATTGTTCTTTTGTTGGTTTGGGGCCTGTAGGGTAGGAATCAGGACAAATCCACCTAAAACCAAAACTGGTGTAGCAGTAGCCGCCAGGTTTCCAAAAAGGGTCGGCCTTGAGAAAAATGTGCATTGTGATCGAGAAAGATACACTTAGGGCTACTCAATACAAAGTACTTATTTTACTAGCGTTTTTATCAGCGTCGACAGTCTAAGACCAAGCGGCTCCAGAACATCTTGACAAATTAAAGAGATGATCCTTTTTTTTATTATTTGTAATTTTAAATCTGTGTGCGAAACCAATATCGAACCAATAAAACTTAGTGAGCCTCCCTGTTACGGATTTAAAAAAAAAATTGATAGTCACAGGCCAGTTGAGGCCAGGAGGAGTATCCCTCCTTTCCCTCCCTGGCCAGTCCGCCACTGTAAAAACCAGACATCGTTCGCCTTGCTCACTCGTTCAATAACAAACAACACCACAAATAAGCAATAAAATACTGTAATATATTGCACCCAACAAGCATCGAGGCTAGCACAATAATTAACAGCGAAGTTTATTGCACATCGAATTCAATGTGCGTTCCAGATTCCAGCCTCAAAATTCAGTTACCGTCCATATTTCCGCCAAAGGTTAGTGGCGACTCGCTTTGCATTGTTCTTCACGATAAGAGAGGAGCCACCTCGATGTCTAAAGAGCTGACTAGTGCCGAAAAGAGCAGTTACACGCTGCTATTCATTGCAAATTTTCTTATTTTTACCATACCTTTATACTGACGCAGAGAACGGTCCGGATGGTTTTGCATTGAAAAATCTCGTTCTCTATGTGTCTAGTTTTTGAGGAGATGTGACTGACTCGAATTGCTCGAGGCCCCTCTTTTGGTACATTAATTCGACGTGTGACACGTCTAATGATAAAGGAAGAGATCGAGATGAAAGTTTGACTTTATGTACGTTTATAGTCCTATGAAAGTTGTGATATGCACCAAAACCAAAACTGGTATAGTAATAATAATAATAATAATAATAAAAAGGTTTCCTACTACTAAGTGGAGCGGACGTTGGAAGGGTGGTGAGCCACTGACTCCAATCCGAAAGAATAGTTTAAGAATTGCCGCCAAATTGCCAAAAAGTGTGGTCTTTGAAGTAGTGATATCATTCAACCAATGAAAGGCCGCCAAGGTTGATACCATTAGCCAAGTTAATTGCATCGAATAATATTGAATGCTAAATGAAAACTAGTAAAAGCTTGCTACCGCAATGTTCTAGTATTCATTTAATTTCGAACTATTAGTCGGTGCGGTTAACTTGGCTAATAGAAGTAACCTTGGTAGCCTTTCCCTGGTTGAAAAGTCTCACTACCTTCAAAGGCCGACTTTTTTGCAAACTTGGCTGTTTCTCTTATACCACTTTTGGTCTTGGGTGGATTTCTGTTTCTGCAACATTAGACAATCTGTTCCCTAGGCAATCTTCTTGTAGGGAAGACAGTTAGAATAAAAAATTGGCAACAAACATTAGGTGGGCTAGCTGAGCTGCCTCTTAGCCCTAAACTGCTTGAGGTTAAAGCAATTACGTCAGTTCGGTACTTCACACGCGCATGTACGGTGTAACAATAAACGTGGTCATTTATGACCAATCCACGGCAACCAAATATAATTTTAATGACTTCTAGAAAGCCCACGAGCAGTAATTTTAAATATCCCCAAAACAAAACATGTTTTAATTCCTGCCAAGCTGTACTGTGAGGTGCCGTTTAGGACATTAATAAACAAAAAAAATTAATGCAGAATTTCGTAGAGTTTAGATAACTTTCTTTTTTATGTATAAATATTTTCTTAGAAACATGTTTTTCTTTTATGTATAAACTTTTTTTTATTACAAGACTATTTTTCTTGCATACAAAAATTGTTTTCTTG
>JAHWFP010065955.1:0-19710 GCA_023313725.1 Lithobius niger
ACCCCCATGAAATAGCCCCAATGGCTCCTCCTTCATGGCCCCCGTGCACCCTCTCTGAGGCTTGACCAACAAATTATTTCATGTAGCACTAAAAGCTTAAATTGGGGTTCACAACTCTTTCTTAGCAGTACACAGTCTCACCAGTGCACAACACTAGCCAAGAAACCCGCGTGGAATTTCCCCAAGGCTCCCTTGCACCAGCGTCCCTCTGTTCCCCCTCCTTGAGGATTGACCAAAAAATTATTACAGATCGAGCTAAAAGTATGAAATTTGGTCCACAAGTCATTCACAGCAGTACAAATTGAATTAGCCATGGAAACCCCCTCGACATACTCTCCAAAGCCACCCAACACCGCCCCCTCCCTCTGTTTGTGCCCCCTCCTTAAGACCTGACCAACAAATTCTTGCATACAGTGCTAGAATAATGAAGTTTGGTAAAAAAAAAAAGTCATTCTCAGCAGTGCAAATAGAACTCCGTGAGCCTGACGACCAACAAATTCTTGCTCTTCGACCTAAATGCTGGAATTGTTGCAACAAGTCAATCTTCACACATCGAACTAGCTATGAAACCCCCATGAAATATCCCCAGGGTTCCCTATCCCCCCCTTCCCCCAGTGCTTCCCTGTTCCTCCTCCCTGAGGCTTGACTAACAAATTACTGCAGGTCGAGCTAAAAGCTTGAATTGTGCCACGCAAATCATTCTTAGCAGTACACATCGAACCAGCCGTGGGGTCCCCATGAAATATCCACAATGCTTTCCCCCAACGCCCCTCTGTCCCCTCTCCTGGAGGCTTGACTAACAGATTAGTGCCGGTCAATGTACCTTATGTATCGTAGAACGTGGTCCGTGTCGGCCACAAAGGCTGGAACAATTTTGATTATGATAATCGATCATTTTTAAGTGACCCAAGATCAAAGTAGGTAGAACTTTTTTTAATCACTTGAAAACCATACTCTCTAATCTTTAACCTTGGTCAGATGCTCAAGAGGAACTCCTACAGAAGTCTGTTTTTTAGTCATTTTGTGAAAACTATCTTTTACAAGGAATCAAATCGATGTTGCATAGATTTCACATATCCCCTATACTACTAGTATTATATAGTTCAAGTAAATCAATCATTAATTACTCTTAACATAATGGGTTTTTAGGCACTCATATGTAGAAATTTTCACATTTTATTAAATTTTTCCGCCTATAACTTCCAAATGCTTTGCCCTATATCAATTTCGAATTTACACCCTATAAAGATCTTTTTAAAATAATCTTTACAAACGAAATATTTACTAATTTATGCAAATAGGGCTGTTCTGAAGTGAAGGCTAGTACCCCTTCTAAAAATGTTTTTCTTTGGATACAATGAGTAATCCTTCTTACTTGTCTCACAAAATACATTAATCTGTTGAAAAGTATAGTCCATACCAGGTTATACTATGAAACCAAACATGTTTTGCGAGGGTTTGGTAGGCAGCGAAGGTTGTATGTCACACTTCCAATATGGCCGCAACCAGGCTTGGTTGGTGTGGTTTCCCATCTGTAAATTGTAATGCTCGTGTTTGTGATCAAGACACAAAAATAAAGGTGTCGAAAATTGTTGCTGATGTGTTGTACGCTTTGCGAGCTTTTTGCCCTGTCAGAGGGCTTCCACCTTCGCTGCAGGTTATACTACCCTACTTTCAAATTCGCTTTCACTTAGTTGATAAGCTTTGGGGTAAAAACAGCCCTTAGTTGTTAGTCAGCATACTTTGATAGCTGATTTTGTGTTAATGCCATTTTTTTTAAATCCTTTACAGTGAATTCCCTAGAGGGTACAATGGCTGCTTTGTTTGCTGCTGGTTCAGAAACAGTCAATACAGTAATCCGTTGGTCCCTATTATATTTAATGAAAAATCCAGATATACTAAAGAGGGTCCAGGGTGAAATTGATAACGTCGTTGGGTTGGAGAGAACTCCCTCACTTGCTGATAAACCCAACTTGCCTTTTACCGAAGCAACAATAATGGAAGTACTTAGATGTTCGTCCACTGCACCACTGACTTTGGCTCATAGGTAAACTTCTCCTGAACTTCTCAAAGCGTAAGAACAAACTTGTGGATAAAGCAGCTTACTCTGTGGTGCGTTTATAATGGACTTAAGTTTCTATACGTGAACCAAATCCAGGCTTGACTACAGTGTTGTCTCCGAAAATGGAAGCGGCACTAATGCACAGGGGTTGCTTTCTACGAACTGCCATAATTTTCAGTACTTCGTGAAGCTAATTCATAATTCGTAAAGAAGCAAAACATTCTGATTTACATACGGTGTTTTACCTTACAACTTCTACGTGAGACGTTTTGGTTTCCAGCATACATTTTGCATAAACATGCAACATCTACACACATTCGGCAGATCTTAGACGTTGCTAGTAATGGCGTGACTTGCGAGATTCTGTCGACATACAGTGTATAAGCTTACAATATCTATGGGAGACGTTTTGGTTTGCAACATCCAATTTCCATAAACATGCAACGTCTACACATATTCAACTGATATTCCTCTGAACTGATCGTTCTACACATATTCTTAGACGTTGCTATAGTCTGTTCCACATTGTTTTCAGAAAACTAACTGTATGACACCACGTTTTCATCCACTACGAGTGCAAAAACATGTAAATATCCCACTCGTAGACTCTAACAGTAACTGTGTAGAGTCTGCAATTGTAATATCCACATGTTTTTGCACTCGTAATGCAAGGAAACGTGGCATCATACAGCTGGTTTTCTGGAAGCATAATGTGGAACAGACTATAGTAATGACACGAATTGCGAGATTCAGCCAACACACGGTGTTTTAGCTTACAACATTTATTGTGAGCTGTTATGGTTTACAATATCTATTTCCCATAAACATGCAACGTCTAAACATACTAGGTTGATCGTAGATGGTGCTAGTAATGGCATGATTTCCGAGATTCAGCCGAAGGCACTGGGTCGTAATATTTCCAAAACTTAAAACAGTTTGTGTCTATATTTCACTGTAAATTGTATGTTGTTGTGAAGAAATCGATGTATAACTAATATTAAAAACACAACCATTTCAGCTATCCGGTTGATCACATAACACCCTGCGCACACTTTTTGTTACAAATTCAGAACACGCACAGTTTCAGACGAAACCTTTAACTGTGCGAAACCAGTGCAATCACAAGCTGTAGAGAACAACTACAGTGTTTGACTGGAACACAGGAACCACCAGTAATTCGCGCTATAAACAGTGGGCATAGAGATAACAGCTTCAAGTCTCCATGGGTAACATTGCAAGAACATTGCCTCAGCTACAATGCTCCCCCTCACCCCTGAAAACTGTCGTAAAGCCAGTCAAACGAAGACCAATTTCTACTGGACCTCAGTAGTTCCTCCTTCAGGAATATTGGTGACGTAAAAGCATATCGTGACAACTATAATCATAATCAAGTCACTAGTGGAGCTAAATTATTGGCTGTATGTTTGTGTGCTTACATGTGACACAAAATTTGTCACAAACTTGACCTTTGACATGGAAAATGAATTCGAGTGACCAGTCGAGGGGGATAGAGGAAGTGTCACACTCTTTCGACCAATGTCATGGAGCCGATTAGCAGGCCTGACATTCAAGTATCCTGCTTTTGGTTGACGGATGTAATGGCTGGTTTACGCAACTACAATTTTCTCGCTTGCTAGCTTTTACTTGGTTAATACTTAATCTGCTGGCTGCTTCTCGCCTTTACCAGAGAATGTGGCTTTCAAGTTGTCAATACGTAGTAACCATGGCAACAACACAGACGCAAATCTCGTCCTCGTGCCTCCCGACACGACATACGATGCGTGCAACATGACAGTGTCGATTTATGATAACTAGAAAACAATTTTCATTGCTGTACAAGACGACGGACAGATTTCTGAATGCCGGTGTTCGATGATTTGTCTTCGATTCAACAACCTCAAAATGGACGCCATGTTGGATTTTGAATTCTCGCTGCGAGTGGCTATTTATTCTGCCGTCGTTTGATCACTGCTAAAAGCTGTTTTTTCAGCGAGAATAGCAAATTTTGGAATTAGCGTGAAATGGTAACAATGTTGTAGCAATGTTTAAAATGACTGTTGCACGTTGTTCTTTATCCGTGTTGTTATTTATAATAAATTTAATTTGTTGCCTATTACCGCATTCATTTAACAGAAACGGTAAATTTATCGTAAATAAATAATGGTTGCCTAGCAAATAGCGTTTGGCGAGCGAGAAAGTCTCGTTGCGTAAACGCGCCCTAACGCTTCCGAGCTTCAAGCTCCGAGTGGCTACAAAATTAAGAATTTCCTCCTAATAGGCGTATGAACAGCCACAAAGACATACATTTTTTTTTTTTAATTTCCAGCATACAGTTGATGTCTTGGTCACACACAAAATAAAAAACACACTAAAATACATAATAAAAATCCGACGAAGTGGGGCTGGCTAAGATGGATCTGCGATTTTGGACTCATCTTAGCCAACAATCCATAATGGTAGTCCAAAATGAAGGATAAATCTTAGCCAGCTCCACTTTGTGGGATTTTTATTGTGTATTTTAGCGCGTTTTTTGTGACCATGGCATGAAATGTATGCTAAAAATTAAAATTGCTCTTCGTTTTATTTATGTCTTTGTGACTGTTCGGCCGTAAATTAATTGATATTTTCTCTGAGTAGTTCTTCCCAATAACTCCTGTGCCCTTTTATACCACCTTGACACCCCTAAGGTCAATTTGGCGACAGGGAAGACAACCACGGCTGGGCTAGGGACGGGAGATGACCAAACAGAACCTGCCAAACCAGCACCTAACCAAGAAATCGACAAGGTACAAGCATTGAGGCACGTTGTGTAGTTTCAACCAGTTTTTTGTCCTTTCCGCTACCATTGTAAAGCTGTTTTATTTACTTTACAAGTTTGCTCTTGTGCTTCGGTTTTCTTCTTTTTTAGCACAATTTCGATTTTTGTTCTCTATAAATTTTACATCGATGTTTACTTGTTTCTAGCAATATAACAGAGGCCAACGTATTAGGATACCGCATACCCAAACGTAGTTACGTAGTGTGCAACTTATACGCGATTAATAATGATCCAGCTCTTTGGGGCGACCCAGAAGCCTTTAGACCTGAAAGATTCATTGATGCTCAAGGAAAACTGCAAAGACCAGAGTACCTCATTCCCTTTGGAGCAGGTAAATGACAAGTGAAGATATAGATCAGAGTACTTTCATATTTAAATTCTTAGACGCTTTAAACTCTTATCATCTTTTGTCACTCTTATACATTGAGATCGGTTGAAACATCTCTCTAATGCAAATTGTTTAATTATGGCTCCTGAATGGGGGCACGGATTTATATCAACACGGAGTCACGTTAATTCCGGATTTTTTTTTTAAATACTGGCCTCCGTGTGGGAGTCGGTATTACAGTAACTTCGGTTTCTTAATTTTCTTTAAAAGTGTTTGAAATATTATGGAATTGTGGTAACACGGAGTTACCATAACTCTTGTCTAATTTGACAGTAATATGGTTGCGGTCACTGGTGTTACATGTATAGCCGCAGCTAGCATGGCAGCGCAAGCGAGGCAGCGATGTTATTTATGGTAATTTCGGGTTCGCTTGCAGGCGTCCATATTTCAGAACTCTGTGTTACCACAATTACGGATTATTTCAGACACTTTTAAAGCAAATTAAGAATCCGAAGTTACTGTAAATTCCGGGTCCCACACACAGGTCAGCATTTAAGAAAATCCCAGAATTAACGTGACTCCGTGTTGATACAATTCCGGCACCCCTTCTAAATTATAGATTTTTGAAGATCAGGACGATGAAATACCCTATAATATCAGCAAAGAACTGGGTTATTTCATTACATCGTTTTCATGTTGGGGAGACAATTCTGAATCGCAATTGCGACTGACCTGAAAATTTGTCAGTAAATACTGTCATGTTTGTGATTAAAGCCTCCATACCACCGTGGAATTTTTCAGCCCAAAAGGTAATTCTTATTGTTGGTGGTGCATATCATGGCTTATAAATAGCAAACACCAAATTGTAAATTATTGCTTGGTTGTAATTTAGTTGTCTGGATGGAGCCCTTACGAAAGTCAGATTGGAAATAAATTTATTACGTCGCTTGAAACCCTGCTTGTAAGTGTTGTTGAGCTCGAATTTGCCATAAATCGAGCCGCACTACACTTTTTCGAATATATTATCGATCTAACGCTCACCAATGTATATTTGTATCCTGAATAATTACGGAATTCCGACGAAGCATACAACGCGATGCTGGTAGCAAAGTAAACTTCTTGTAACCGAGAAATTAAAACGACGTTGCTGCCATCTTTTTCGATATAATTCCACAAAATAATAGCATTTGATCATCGCATTTAAACTGCTACAGAAAGGCAAGCGAACGGATTCCATTAAGGATTCCATTAAGGGCTCTCATTTGCTTCATTTGAAAAAAAAACCTGAAGAATTCCCTTCAACATAACGACCAAAAGTCTTGTTTACAATTTATAAAAAATATAACTATTAGCTAAGGAAACCTCAAATTTGATACCTTAAATCGTCGTAGTGTGAAGAAGCTGTTTATAACGAAAAGAAACTACGCAACCGACAATACGTTTATAACACAGTGCACATTATTTATTCGTTTTTGCGTAACAGCTTTGAAATTCCCAGTTACTGTGGCAACACAAACTCTCAGCACCATGAGACGTGATGAAAACAATCACGAACTCAGTTCTGCTACCTTCTTTCAATACATTATGCCAATTTATGGGGAGCAAACGAAAAGGCTAATAGCTCCAGAAGCGCTAAAACCATGATGCTTGGAAAAAAATGTTAATTACTTACCGACACATGAAAACTACCCGTGATGGCGTCAAAAAAGAAGAGTTAGAAACCAAAGAAAAGTACATTAGGTTCTAAAGTTGGAGCAACGGATCTTCAAACCATGTGTGGAAATTTCTATTTTTTAAACTGTGGCTTAAAACAACTTTTCATGTGCCAAGAAAAAAAAACACCATGCTTGCGCTCCAGAGATGGAACTAACGTATGGGTCAGTGCGTCAAATGGGTCATATTTTTATCGTCGGTCAAACGAATCATGGGTCAGGACCGTTCACCCACTGACCCAAAATAAAGGCACGGAGCGGGGGGGTGGGGACAGAAATGCTTCTTTCGCATTTATGTTAAGTTCTTAATAAAACAAAAGGTTTCCAATAGGTCCTAGATAAAGGTCGTCACAAAGACAATCTGATGGAAAAGATCTAGAAAGGCCTACGTTAAAAAATAAAAATATAGCACATAAATGGTTTGTGCTACCTTAACACTGTTACGCACACGATTTATTGTTGTTTCCGTTTTTGGTTTAAATTAATGAACTGTAGAGCATATTTTTGCAGCAAGTTATTGTAACATTGTGTTGTGTTTGTTTAGTAAATGCATCTTCAAAAAATTGGACTGTCTGAAATAACATTGCATGCATTTGCAATAGTGCATACTGTCTTATATTTTAATAGCGTGGGATCGCTCACGGACGATGGGTCAAATTTTGTTCTTTATCGGGTAGGACAAGTGGGTCGTGGGTCACGGCTCGAGTGGGACATTTGGGCCATGAGTCGGCAAAAGTAACCAAATTTTGTACCTGGAGCGATCTGTAAACCATGTGCAATGGCTGTTTGCCGTGACGTCACCACGAGTTAGCCAATAACGAACGAGAACAACGGCTGTTTCGCCGTCTGATTGGACTAGCCAAGGCATGTGATATGCACGTCACAGCAAACAGCCATGGCGCATGGTATAGAATCACTTAATTAACTTTTAAATTTTGTATTAGTAACGTTGACACTGAAGACAAAATCCTTCTCAGAAAAATAGATTCTTTTATTTATTTTTATTTTTTTTTTGAAAACATTTATTTGTTTATCTTTTCTTTTTATCCAAC
Organism: Lithobius niger; assembly: GCA_023313725.1. Classification (NCBI taxonomy): domain Eukaryota; kingdom Metazoa; phylum Arthropoda; class Chilopoda; order Lithobiomorpha; family Lithobiidae; genus Lithobius; species Lithobius niger. The sequence continues at coordinate 7,973 of JAHWFP010065955.1, forward strand.
CAGGCAAGCGTAACTGCATTGGCGAATCTCTTGGCCGTATGGAACTCTTCCTGTATTTTACCTGCATGATGCAGCGATTCGATTTCGGTCTTCCGGAGGGAGCTTCCGTCTCATTTGAATATAATTTTGGGATGACGAGAACGCCAAAGCCGTACAAAATCTGCTGTATTCAACGGAAGGGCTATCACGTTATTTAGTGGTCGTGAATCTCTTCCAGCTTTCCAAGATGTTATACACGGCGTGTTTAATTAAATATGGCAAAGTATACTGTTATCTGCATTGTGGTGCTCGTCTATGTGCTGCTGCGTTTTTCAATCTTTCCCCCGAGCTTTGTTAGGAAGGCTTTTTCAGGGTAGAATGAAGAAAAAAAATCAAATTTTCGAAATTGGAATTAATCATGGTGCGGAAAAGTTGCCTTTTTAGCATTACTGCCATACACACAAAAAATTTCATCACTTAATTTGAGGTCACGTCTTGAGGTACCACAAAGGCCTCCAAGTTTAACATTATACGACGTCAGTGGGCGGAATGGCGAAAAAGACAGAAATGACGATTCGTATGGTTTAAAATTTAATTTTAACATTATCTTGTTTGATAATATCAGAAACCATAAAGGTAACCACAGTTTCATGAATTTTTTGTTTCCAGAATAGTAATAATTAGGTTTTGGGACAAAATAGGTAGAAATGGCTGTACCTTTCATTTACATAATAGTTTTAAACAAAATTTAAATTCCTTTTAATTACGGCATTGTTTACATGGTTTCTGAGAATATCAAATGATATAATCTTAAAAGTAAATTTTAAAACAATCAAATCATATTTTTTGGCTTTTTCACCGTTCCGCCCCTTGATGTACAATGTTGAACTTGAAGGCTTTTGTGATACGTGCCTCATTACATGACCTCAAAATTTCAAAAATTTTATTTTTGCATTCCATCCTATAATTTATATGCTGTTGGCAGCGTACTAATTCGTAATAAAACTTGATTATCAAAGTTGATACAAAACTTCTAATTTTGACTTAAATAATACAAGAGGGATGTTTCAAAAAAGTTTTATATTTTACATTCATGTCGGTGCTTAACCATTGAGCTTTTTTTACGGCTTTTATTTTTTATATATTTATGTTACCGTTTTGTAAACAAGGCATCCAGTGTTCAAGGTCCATTAAGATATGGTTGGATGTAGCGTTGTTTAGTAATGCAGTAGTGTAATTCATTAGTACTAATAAATTTGCATTATTCTAAAAGAGAGTTAATGAGATACGAGTTAATTTTTTTATGAGCCGCTTATTTTTACGTGTTAAATGCAACAATAAAAAATGTTGCTAGGACTGTTTTCTGTTACGACCAGTGCATCTTCGATTGAATGGATTATCCACATTCTTGAGAAGGGGCGATGCGGCCGACGCTCACAACTATCAAACAATAATAGCATTGACGGTGGTTTCCTGTAGGGTTATGGAAGCTATTGTCAAGTCTGTTAAATACCTACTTGATAATAACTTAATCAGAGATGATCAGTTCGGATTTTTACCAGGTAAATCGTCTACTTGCCAACTCCTTGCGTGCCTGGATCAATGGACAAGTGCTCTGGATGCTGGAGTGCCCACGGATGTCATTTATTTCGATTTTGTAAGGTATTTGAGTCAGTGGTCCATGCGAAATTGCTTGCTTTGCAAGCTCGAACGCCTTGGGATACTGGAGGCCCACTTCGGTGGATTTCGGCCTTTAGTAATCACTCAGATAGTGGTTATTGGCAACTCATACTCCTATTCTTTACCGTTGGTAAGCGGACTGCCACAGGGGTCCGTGCTGGGACCTCTTCTTTTCGTAATTTATTTAAACGATTTAACGCCTACTTCTTTGACATCACACCAATTCAAATTAGCAAAGGTCCTAAAACTGGCTGCACACATTGTCGACCAGGAGACTTATACGGCTCGCTGACTGATTCAATCAATTCCTCTTAGAGTGAAGTATGGATTGGCAGCTCTCACTCTCTACACGTAAATTCCAGATGTTCAGTGTCGGTCGCCAAAACTGCATATCACTTAAACGACCACCCATTACAATCTGTTTCAGAAATCAACGATCTGGGGGTCTGTTTGACCTCAAACTTGAAACCGTCTTTACACTGCACCCATATTGCATCCAGGGCATTTCGGAGACTCGCTATTGTTGATCGCTGTTTCGTTTCTGGTAATACAAAAATTAAGGTTTGGGTCTACAAGGTTTTCGTGCGACCGCTTTTAGAGTATGTGCATGTCCGGCGTGGTCACCAACGTTGTTACTTTTCAGGTTTTGCTGGGCCCCACTCTTGCTATCAAACCTATTTGGCAAAATATGAAGTTGAGTTGTCAAAAGGGGTCCTGTACCCACCTCTCCACACCCTCGGAGTGACCCTGTGCCTATTCATGAAATAAAAACTTTTCCAGGCTGACATTGTGGAATTAAAAATTATGAATTGAATAGTATTCGTGGTAGTCGTACTATAATTAAGAATAGTCTGCAGATTTCTGAGTAGTTCTCGTACAAAAACAACAAAGACAAAAAAAAAAAGTTCGTCAAAAATTAACTCCCCCCCCCCCTCCTCCTTCACATACAAGTACAGTATTATCATCAGCCGATATTTATCAGTTTAATAGAAGTTATTTGCAGTTGGATTTCGCCTCGTAATGTTAGGTTATTTGCCTTTCTTTGGCAAAGATACACCAGAGGTTGCGTTATGTATACTATGTAGCAAGTATGGAAATGTTATCAGGTAGGATACTAGTTCGGTACATGTGTGATTCTTGTTTCCACATTAGTACGTTTTCCACATGTTACGTGTAATTATAATTAAACTGACCAGTTCGTGCCAGATGAGCGAAGCATACAGAATGCAGTAAATGTCAAGTATACCAACGGTAAACTTCGATCGATCTCCGTCGTAATTTACAGTGACATAGTAACGTACCTTACAAAACTGGCTAGTAGTGGACAACTGGGCGTAGACGTACCTATATTTTGTTTTTTGGCGCTGTTTCTTCCTTCTTACCAGTGTTTTTAATAGTTTCGTCCCACATTCCTTTTTATTAATTTTTTGGCATATGGAAATAGGGAAGGGGTATGTAAAACCCAGAGCAGAGAATGCTTCCCACCTATTTTCGAACCAACAAATGTGAAAAAAAATGCATCAAGAACATCACTAGGCATAAATTGCCATGGCACAGTGTTTTATGTTTATTTTTTTGTCTTTGTAGGACTTTGTAATACCATAACATCACAGCGAAAGTCATACACTAAAAATAGCTAAGATTCGGTGTTACATGTGTTACAGTGCGACTTATATTTCATTACGTAGATGCTAGCTGGGCCCATACCAACGAAATTTGGATCATGATCAGGCTCTCCTACCACCTGAGCTATGTCTGCAACAATGTTACCTGGTAGTTACCAGATTATTTGAGACTTTTGCCATGTGTTCATTACATTTCCATTCATGTAGCAACTTTTTCTCTACCTAATGGAGACATGGCTAAGACTATGTAGGCTTACCGAATCTTAGCTATTTTTAGTGTATGAATTTTCTGTAGTTATTGTTAGTGTATGATTTTTCGCTGGTGTGCTATTGTGTTTCCTCTACTCCTACTATTTTAATTTACTCCTATAAATTTAATTTAATTTGCTCCTATGATTTAATTAAGCTATACATGTTTTTTTTTTATTTGAAAAAGAAGAAATCCATTTAGGGTTAAGAATTTATACGAAGAATTTTGGGGGTTGTTTTGGGGGTTGTTAGAAACACCGGATGTTAATAAAACTTGGCAGTTATAAATTCGACAATTGTTACAGGCATAATTCCCATGGCACGTTCAAAGATGAATGCTGGAGTCTTCCTGCAACATAAGCAGGATCGCAGCTGGAGGGGGGGGGGGGGGGAGGGACAAACCTGGGTCCCCATACTTATTGGGGACTCCCGAAACGAGACTACCAAACCAAGAATGGTTAACGTCTGGAAGAAAAAGTACTCAAATGTGTCTAGATGGCACCGATCTTGATGAGATATGAAAATCTGACTGGTCGATGGCTGGAATTACGGGCAAACCCCACCCGTCTGGTCACCCATTTAGGTCACCAAAGTTTTGAACAGTCTTTCATTCTACCCTTTCATTCTAACAATGCCTGAATGCCCAATATGAACCTCTGTCAAAACATTTTCACCTTGAGCACTCAGAATTATAACCCTTGTTGCCCAAAAAGAAATTTGCTGATTGATGTTAATTTTATAATTCCTCTGAAAGAAAGGTTTAAGTTCATCAGCATCCATCTTGGTAGGCCAACCATTTAAAATGTAATGAAAAACTATGGATATCACTTTTCCCAATAAGAAAGTTTTTCAGGCTGGCTACTCAAGATAGGTAGCAATAAAACTTGTTTAGTTAACAATAGTCACCGGGTTGGGTTGATCAGTAATGTGACATGTCAAAGTCATGTGGGAAAGACTATCTGCTGTTGTTGGTTTTACCGCGGATATGCTGTAAATCATAAGAGTAGGCATTTAAGAATACGGGCAAGCATTAAATGAAAGAAGCCACCATTACACGATTTGCTGCCTTATTGCTGAAAATCCACAGTCAAGCTTTCTGGTTAGTTTACAGTGTGAAATGCTGACTTCGCAAATATTGATGGCAAAGTTTCATGCCGCACACAATCGATAATGTCTCTCTAATAAACTCTATTATACTTTCCACACGGTTTATAGGCTTTGGACTTTGGAAATTGCGTCCAAAACTTATGGCAAATTGTGTATACCATCTTTTGATAAAAAAAAACGTAAGTACTTTAATTTGGAGTTATTTAGAGTAAACTTAGGTTTCTTCAGTCTCACCCCACCTTCCTAAAAGGCTTCCATAACTTTATTAAAGTTTGGTCCATACTCAGCGCTTTTTGTTACCACCAAAATTCACTGCGAATTGGTTTGGCTTGAGGGATATTTTTCAACAGCACTTTCATGCTATTTTTGAAGATACTGGGAGCTCTATTAATAAGTCTAGCGGGATGCATTACCTTCCAAATAGGCATGAAAGCAGATTAATTGTGGAGGGTTCAGTTAACTCTATCTGAAGAAATGCGTCCGACAAATTGATTAAAGAAATTGTGTCACGGCTTGATAGTTTACTAAATAAATCCTCAGCACGTGGTACAGAAAAATATTCAATGATGATCTCCAGGTTAACCGTGATAATGTAGTCCTTGACAAAACTCACATCACCGTTTGGTTTGTGAACAGTTCAAAGGGTTACAAATCCCTTTCTACACCAAGGGATTTCGAATTCGACCTTGCTTTGCATATTGAGGAGCACAGGTCGACCTACATCTGCCTCAAAATCCTTGAACTTTCCACGGCCAGTTTTGAACAAGTCAGCGAAATGGTCAAATATTTCAACCGTGGATAACAAACTGATGTCATCTTCAGCACCAACACAATTTCCATCATAATACTGACCCAGGCTGACTTGAAATTTACTAATCCAGCGCTTGCCAAGCAGCGCTGGCTGATTACCGACAGCAACAATAGCACTCAAGTTCTCAGGTTGACCATTTTAGCATACCTCAAAGCTAGTAATAGCAATTTCGTACAACCATGACCGTATGGTAATTGCTGTTTGTTTAAGCGTAAGAGAGCTAAAATATTTTCGAAACCAGCATAGTAGGATTATGGTAGCCTACCATCTCCAATGTAGCACTGTAGGATTATCACATCCTGTATCAACCTGAAAAGGAGTGTTAACACCATTTAGGGAACAGTGTATAATCCATTTATTACTATTAAGTATGCGTTAAAAAGCCACGCAGAGTTAAACTTGTTTTCCGTTAATGCTGATTTCGATTTGGCCCTTCCTCACACCCCGTGGGGTTTACTAGATCCTCTTAGAGTAAAGACCGTAGCTGCTTTACCTTCCACAATGCTAGGCAAAAAGGCGATACAAATAGCACAGCAGTAGGTTTGCTAAGTGGTGACATCAGTTAGCAGACATTGGAACCTCGTCGGTTGATTTTCAACTGTGCAACTTGGTGTTGAGCTGGCAGCACCTAGCAAACCTACTCCGCCGTTGATTATAGTCGCCTTTTTTTGGCGTGTTCAGTTATGGCCTTTAGTGTAGGAGGCTCTGGGTTTACTTTCGACTTGCTGCTTGCCCCCTCCGTTTTAGGCTCCTACAGGCTCCTACGAAACAGCATTGCAGTGTCACCATCTGTTTGTGTATTATTACGTCACTGCTAATGACTATTTCTCTTCCAAGCCTCCACAGAGTCCTATGTAGAGAAAATATACACAGGTCGTTTTGTATATATATATATATATATATAAAATTGGTTTTAATTATATGTCTATATTTATTACAGCTATTTGCGGTAAGCTAAGGATTGTTTGCATTGTACAGATAGTGTAGGCTGCAACGAGTTACCACGCCTGGTTGATTGTTTTATTTAGCCATTTATTATTTTTAGTTGTATTATTAATAGACTGGGAGCCTTTTCATTTTGTGACAATCATGCCCATATGTGATATGTGAGAACTGCATGCAAGATTGAGGTTTAATTGAGGTTGAAATGGGCCGCAGAATGTAATTTACGAGCAAATGCTTGGTAATCGAAGAGTAATAATTTAAATTTCATAAGTTTTCCTAAATGGCCGTTTGACAATTCGTACGACTGTTGAAAACTTAAATCATCTGTACTTAAAGTGGACTAACTGAATAAAAAAATTACTGGGTTCAAACAAAAAAAAAGCATACCAAGTTATTTTCTGTCTAATGCCAATTCGGTTTGGCTTGTTGTTCGCACAATGTGGGGAGTTCAGTTTTGATTTACTGACATCTTTCCTCCCCTCCCGAAGGTTCAATTGGTTACAAAGACTCGACAAAATCGAAATTTGTAAGGCCAAAATTTAATGGCAACAATAAAGTTGCCTTTTGAGCAGTTTAGTAACAGGTCAAAAGTTGATTCCAATCAAATGATGTACCTCAAATATTCAGCTAATGATTAACGCACGAAATCGACAAGAAGTTAAACTAATTCAATTCCCTTACAATTTTAGATTCTAGTGTAAAGTTCTAAGAGCAACCAAAAGTTACGTCTTATTTGACTTATTAAAATTGCAAAGTTTGGTTGCCGTCGGACATTACATGAGGGTCGACTACGACACTAGAGATGAAAAAATGATAATTTTGTACTTTTTTTTTTAATAAACATACAGCGTTGTGGAAAAACTGGAAGTAGTCTTGCCTAATAGTATTAAAACGTTCCCTTACGTGTAAAGCCTAGTAACAGTACAAACGTTCATTCCAATTGGATAATGTTTTAAGGGTTCACTGTGGCCTCAAAATATGAGCAACCGTAATTGTTAATGCGCAAAATTGACGCCATGCTAACTAATTCAACTGCATTACAAGTTCAGCCTGTTTCAAGTTTTAAGAGCAGCCAAAAGTTACATCCTATTTTACTTATTAACACTGCACAGTTTGGTTACCATCGGACTATATCTTTAGGATACACTACGACAATAAAAAATATGGAATATTTACTCTTTTTAACGTATACTAGCGGAGTCGCTCGCTTCGCTCGCTCATTCCGCGTCGTCTCGCTGCGCTCGAGAAGACTTCTTGCTGCAACACTTGATACACACAGACCTAACACATAAAAAACGATCAAGCAAATTGTAAGAGTGTAGTATACGATATCGGTATCTCGGGAGAAGGTTAATATTATTTTTTTACGTCCAAGCAGTTAAGCAAAAAGATCAAGCAATTTATCAGAAAAGCCCTGTTTCTGATGACAAACACTGATTTTCGTTCGCTTCGCTCACTCAATCAGCGCAAACATATCCTCTAAAACTCGACTGAATCAGTGTAACCACCAAGAACCACACATCACTTGTAATTTGTGTTAGTATACACTTTATATGGGTTTTCTTGTTTCACTTATTTTAAGAATATTGTTCTTTACGTCCTGCTAAGTACAGATTTTTCCATGGGCGTCTTATCACTTCACTTTCTGATGATCCCTGACTTGGAGAAACATCTGCAGCAAAGCAAGACATACATTGAAAAAATTTACTTTACGTAGAAATCGCTCGCTTTCTCGTTCAATCCACGCACCTCCGTGCTTCAGAAACACGAATGTTTGACACCGTTTTAAAACCAAATCTATTGTTTTGATTTTTCCATGCATCAATTCATCAATTCATTGGTTAATACAAAACAAATTTTAAGATGATACGTCGTCCGTGCATCCTTTTCCAGATCATGTCTCTTCGCTCGAGGAGGTTTTCATGAATAAACTATGACGTCATGAACAAACATGAAGAGGGTTTAAAAAAAACTTTGACGTTACTTTATCAGGGTTTTTTGTATATTTGAGGGTGATAATATCAAGTTACAGCGATGAAAATAGGCCTATTAAAAGCGAAATTTAATTATCTTTCGTTTGGTCCTACTCCCATCTTTGTAGGTGCTTTGGTTCCAGAGGAGTAGAGGTACAAACACGCACGCACGCACGCACGCACATCATATGATTTTAATTATGTAGATAACGTGCAGTGAAAAAAAGTGAATGCAATCCTATCAAACTCTAACGGTAAAAACTTCTCTTATGTGCAGCTTAGTAACAGTACAAAAGTTCACTTCATTCAGATAATATCTTCAGGGTCCACTAGGGTCTTGACGTTTACAATTAGTATCTTGTTAAACATTTCGTCTTATGTTACTTAATTTTACATGTGCCCTACTTCCTTTCGTTTCAGATCCAAAATAAGTGAATCTTGCAGAGTAAAACCTGGTGGATGTGGTAATATCTAGGGCCGTCATCATTTCCACTGTCGACATAATGGAGCGGGGCTCCGCTTTCTTTGCTGTTTGTCTGTCAATCGGATCGGATCGGATTTGCCTTGTAATTTCTAAACAATAAGAGACAGCTGCTTGGGGTTTGGGCCATTGGAAAGGTGGTGAAAAAAAAAACCGTGTATTCAAACGTCCAAATCGGTCGACGAAAAGTGAAAATATCTTGAATTTGGTTTATTACCGCCTAACGCCGCCTGTTTATCATCAACAATCAATCTTTTAACAATCGGATGCCTTAAACAATTAGAAACTGCTTCGCATCTCGTTGCTGTTTTGATTTTGGCTCTTGGTATTGGGCCATTTTCTCACCCTGATGATTCCTCAACCCCATGTCCGATTCCGGATTTTTCTTTTGATAAACCTTGTCAGGACTCCCGTGCTATTGCATGCAAAGTTTGGTTTGGATAGTCCTTGTGGTTTTAACGTGATGCGCGGTCTAAAATTACATTGGAGTATCTTCATAGCGGAGCTACGCTCCAAATAATTCTGGCAACCATTCTCAGCGTGCAAGGCATAGGCATTGGCACACCTGACTCAAGCATTAATCTGGATGGAAGTTACATGATGCTTTGTTTGGCCAACCAAAAGCTACGAGTGATGTCAATTTTCCAACTTTTGCAGATGTTGTAACATTACTTGTGACTACAAAGTGAAATTAAAGCATATGCTACCTCCAAAACACTTGCAGTAAAGAAGATTTCAGAAATAATCTGTTTGAAATTGGAAGGGCGATTCGATTCCAGCAGTTTCGAGTCTCACTCCATTGGCGTCGATCCATGCTTCATGTAATTTCTTTGATTCCAAGAGCATCACAAAATCGCTGTGTTGATTATTTCGACGGAAACTAATTGCAATTGTTGCTCACAGTTCCTTCATCACATTCCTCAGCACGTCTGCATTTCTCCTACATCATTCAAAACATACGATTTGTTTGTTTGCACGTTTGTACGTCTTCTCCTCCAGAAGTAACCCCCTACGAAGGTGAGAGGTGAAAGATTGAGAGAGCAAAGCGAAACACACATTAAAAAGGTTTAGTTGACGTGGAAATCACTTGATTTGCTCGCTCAATCCACGCACCTCCGTGCTTCAGAAGCACGAATGTTTAACACCCTCTTAAAATCCGGTCTACGGGTGTGATTTTTCCAGCCATCAAGTCAGTTGATACAAAACCAATTTTAAGATCTATGTATGGTATGTTGCAAAATGCGTCGTCATTTTTTGGTTATTTTTTGCGTGCATCCTTTTCCAGATCATCTCAGTACGTAACTAATGGCTTCAAGACGGTTTGTTTGCCACGAATTTTAACCCGTGCATGAACAAACTGTGGAGTCATGAACAAACATCATTAGGGTAAAAAAACAAAAAAACTTCTTTCGCGTATTTGAGGGTCATAATATCAATTTACATTGACGAAAATAGGCCTAACGGTTGCTCAATTTAATTACCTTTTATTTGGTCCTGCTCCCATCTTTGTAGGTGCCTTGGTTCAAGAGGAGTAGAGGTACAAACAATCACACAAACACAGAACTCGTTTTTAATGATGTAGATTAGAGTTTGTTTAATAGAAGGGGCGAACACAAAGGAACGTACAAATTAAAAATAAGTTTCATGTAGCTCTGCTTCCAATGGACTCAGAGCCTGTTTCTTAGTTTTTACCTGAAAAAAAATGCGAAAGTTATGTTTTGGGTATGATTCTCATTTTAATTAGTGTAAAAAAAATGTAAATAGTAAATGTTTTAAAATAGCACCATTATTCCAACGTTTTTCTGTTAGAAAAAGGTCTGATTTTGATGTGAACTTTATTTCGTTGTTGGTGTCATACTGTAGCCTGTTCAATGCCGCATCGAAGGATGACGTGAGGCGACACTCATCACGCTTAAGTATTTACAAAATCTTTCATGCTGAAGATTTACTTAGGAAAATAGCCAACATTTTGTTGACAGTATTTTGGAAATTTGTTCTCGGCAAGCCAGAATAGCTGCGTAATATTCTGCAACTTCCAGGGTTCGCCCTTGGATCACGCTTGGGGTGCTTGTAGTTTGTAGCTTGTAGTAGCTGTCAAACCTAGTTGGTAAAGTTGAGTTCGGTAAACAGGGGGCCTGTATCCACTCTTCCCTACCGAACAGTCTATAACACCCTTCGAAACGACGATAAACCTGTTCATAACATTACTCGTTTCCAAGCTGACGTTGTGAAATTCAAAATAACGAATTGAATAGTGTTCGTGATAGTTACGATATCCTGTAACAGTCTGCAAATTTTCGGAAAAATATGAGTAGTCTACAATACAAAAGCAACAAAGACCAAAAAAAAAAAAAAAAAAGAAGAGATTTCGGAACAACCCTGTCCCCTTATACACAAAAAGAATGTTATCGTCAAGCAAGGTGTTATCAGTTTAGTAGAAGTCATTTGTAGTTGGACCTCGCAATGCAATGAATGTTAAGAGTTAAGATAAGGATAAATGGATAAGATAATCCGTGACCTTACCAACCAAGTACGCTTAGTTGTTTAATGCGTCGCATACGCGTGCAACAGCAGCTCTAATGACGTCATAGTCAAACAGTAGATTTCATACAAAATACTGGAATACTGCCAGGGAGCAAAGAGAGCCGTCAAGAAATGGAGACACTGACATCTTATTTCGATTTCTCGGTTACAACTTCTTTAAGCCTGATAATATCCGTTGCCCTGGTAACACGATGGCTATACAACAACTATAATCTTCCCCCTGGTCCCTGGGGTGTCCCCATTTTAGGTTATTTGCCTTTCTTTGGCAAAGCTACGCCAGAGGTCGAGTTAGCTAACCTGTGTAGCAAGTATGGAAATGTTATCAGGTAGGTGTGAAAGTATTT
>JAHWFP010066009.1:3171-16473 GCA_023313725.1 Lithobius niger
AGAATTCCCCGAGTTCTCCCTGAGTTTCAAACATAGTTTAAATTCCCAGAATTTTCCAGGTTTTCCAGGTTAGTGGGAACCTTGGTTACTTACGCCACTGTTGTGCAGGAATAAGCAACAAAAATTGGTCGTATCAAAATCAACACAGTTTTACCTCTACAGTGATCTAGTCTATTCTTTTGCCCCAGGGTGAAGCCCAACACATGGTATAGCGATAAAACATGGCAACACTTGTCAGACCATTAGTCCAGTCAACGAAGGCTCAAATTTGGCAAATGGTGGAATAAAATCCCAAAGTCTTGAAACTTTGTAAGGTTGTTTGGGGAGGTATAGTAGCGACTATACCAAAAGTCCTGATGATTTGGAGGTGAGCTGGCTTCGCTAGACCATAAAATGCCCCAAAATAGGTGGCTTTTTATTAGTGTTCTGTTAATATCTCGGAATCAGTGTGACCTACCAAAAAATGTTCCCTACAAAAATTAAAGGGAACAAAATTTACAGCAAATTTGATTCTATTCATTTTTTTCTCTAGCTCCAGTAGTTTACGAGATATTCGAGTTCGAAAATTCAGAAATCTCAGAAATTGACAGAGATCTGCTACACGTGGTGTACAATGTACATAGATTAGGTGAATCAACCCTAACCTCCTTTAAGCTACTATATCAATCATATATCATCAAACACTTATTTATTTACTGCATGTAACATCAGGTCGTAACATCAAATACATATACAATAACATCAAATCAAGTCGAAGTCAACGTTTTCCTCCTGAAGGTTATTGTCCTGAACAGTTGGTCAGGCTATTCAAATAGTCACCGTGGCAGTTGTGGCAGATAGCAGTAAAACTCCGCTTATTTTCCTGCACCCACACTTGTTTCCACAACCTATAGTGCATCTGCTAACTATGAAGTTGAGGACAGCTTCTGGGGCAGCATCTTTGGTTGCAGAAGGCACTAGATTGCCATTCTGTCTACACTCCAACCCCAAAGTGCAGCTGGTAGCTAATTTTCTATCTACGGTGGCATGGCACCTATACAAGTGGAGGGACATTTAGTAGGAGGAGCTCTCTACAGACTCAATAAAAATCTGTGTCCTGCCTCTGCTACATCAGTTTCAATCTAACAAACATAAGGCCAGGCTGCTCAAGATGCTTTCCTCCAAACTAAATGGCACAGGAATACAATGCCTTCAACGACCTAATGATGCTGACAATCTAATTGTCAAGAGTGCCATCACCAAAGCGAGTGACAGGACAATGTAGCCAAATTTTGAGAAGACGTAGATCTATATTTTAATCTTCCAGCCCAGAGAGCTACACACCAAAATATATTCTTCTACAAGCCAGGTCGTAGAAAGTTAGGAACACATGTAATTTCTTCAACCCAACAGCAGCGGAAGGGCCTCAAAGATGTCATACTATTTGCTCATGCATTCACAGGGTGCGCCAAGCCAAGCTTCCTTCAAGAAGGAGAAAGCAGCAGTTTCCAAACTGCTGTTACAACGTGAAGCATTATGCTGAGTAGCAGATGTGTTCAACCACTCAACTTCCAAGCACCAACAGGTAGCAGAGGCAGATCAGTTTTTCTTTACTCTATATAGAGCTCTTGCTACAACGTCCCGCAACTTGGATAGGCACCATGACCTCACTAAGTCTGTTACCAATATCAGGGCTCGTTTACGCAACGAGACCTTCTCACTCGCCAAAAGCTATTTGCTAGGCAACCATTATTTATTTACGATTAATTTCCCGTTTCTATTAAATGATTGCGGTAATATGCAACAAATTAAATGTATTATAAATAACAACACAGACAAAGAACAAAGTGCAACAGTCGTTTTAAACATTGCTATAACATTGTTGCCATTTCACGCTATTTCCAAAATTTGCTATTCTCGCTGAAAAAACAGCTTCTAGCAGTGATCAAACGACGGTAGAATAAATAGCTACTCGCAGAGAGAATTCAAAATCCAACATGGCGTCCATTTCTGAGTTATCGATTCGAAGACAACCCTTCGAATGCCAGTATTCAGGAATCTGTCCGTCGTCTTGTACTGCAGTAAAAATTGTTTTCTTGTTGTCATACATCGACGCTGTCATGTTGCAAACGTCGTACGTCATGTCGCGCGGCACGAAGAGAAAATTTGCATCCGCGTTGTTGCCATGGTTACTACGTATAGACAACTCGAAAGCCGCATTCTCCGACAAAGGCGAGAAGCAGAGCCAGCAGATTTAGTATTGACCAAGTAAAAGCTAGTAAGCGAGAAAATTGTCCTTGCGTAAACGCGCCCTGAGGTCGGAGCTACTATCCCTCCCTCCCACAGAAGGGGAAGCTTTGCCATGCTCATTTCGTGTTTTCAACCAACTGCAACTATGGATAGGTAATAAGTTACCAGCTAGCTGCACTTTGGGGTTGGGAGCTTAGGCAGAGTGGCAGTCTTGTGCCTACAGAGTCAAAGATGCTGTAGCCCCTGAGGCTGTTTCAACTTCATATTTTGCAGATGCACCACATGTTGTGGAAACAAGTGTAGGTGCAGGAAAATAAGCATGAGTTGCACTGCTATTTGCTACAACTGCCGCGCTGACTGTTTGAATGGTCTGACACCAACTGTTGAGGATGATAACCTTAAGGAGGAGGATATTGACCTCGACTTGATTTGATGTTACGATGTGATGGTATATGTAGTAAACTGATGCAGTAACTGCATATGTAGTAAATAAATATGTATAGCGGTAAATAAGTGTTTGATGTTATATGATCATGTAGTAACTACATGATGTTTGATGTTATATGATCATGTAGATGTTATATGATCATGAGGTTAGGGTTGTTCACCTGATCTATGTACAGCAGATTTCTATCAATTTCGAAGAGTTCTCAATTTATCTCTCAGTTTATGGTTAGAACTAGGGCAGTATCTGACCGCCTTCGAACCTCTAACTTTAGTTCTTGATGAAAACATTCTTGGCTAATGCTTTCGCAGTAGTTCGCTAGAGGTGAAATTCTTGGATCGTCTACTAATTCATGATTGGGAAAGTATCCAGCTACAATTAGGGACCGGCTGCAACTGAGGACCTGGTCACAAACAGAGGATTTACCATATCTGAAAAGATGATGAATTGAATCAATGATGTCAATGCGCCGAGTTTCCTGGGTAGTGGGTAATAGGATTAACCTTGGAGGTCTTTCCCTGGTCGAATGATATCACTATTTTCAAAAGCCGACCCTTTTTGGTAACTTGGCGGCTTCTCTTATACCAGTTTTGGTTTTGTGCGTTTTATTTACTTGAAAATATTTTTCAGCATAATGGGTACTGGGTATTATGCACAACAAAATATTCTTGAAGAATTTACATATTCTTTAAGAATGTGAGGGAGTGCGTAAAATGACCTCCATGTCCCCATGAATGATTTTTTTTATTTTGACAATTGAAAAAAAAACTATTTAGGAAAATATCACGAAAATGACGTCAAATTAAGATAATCCGATGTACGTGTATCAAAATATTGCATAATATTTTTTTATTTTTGTGGAACACATTTCGGGAGGGGAAAAAATAAAAACATGGTGATCTTGTACTTTTCGGCAGAGGAAAATGCAGGAGAAACTTTTTTTTGGGGTGTTGCATACTTACAATAAAAATATTAACGCTATCGTGTCTGAGAAATACAAATTGCTTACCCATTACCCAGCTGCCTTTTTCGTATTGCTCCTGAGAATAAGACTAGCTGCGTGACTTTAAATTTTGAAATTATCTTCTTTATTTCTTATTTAGATTTTATTCCACAATATGTCACTCCTTCATCACCAGGAAAGACATCACTAAAAATTTCGGGAGTTAAAGCAACTGCCAGTACACACCAAAATTACACCAAAATTTAAAATGCACTCTAAAGCGTAACTACCATGACTGACGGTTGGATTGGTTGGTTGGTTTGGTTTTTATTGGAGCTGCAGTGGCATGGTCATCAGCCCCTGGAGTAAAAGAAAATTTGGCAGGGACACAATTATCATACTCCTCAAAATCATAACACCTAAAAGCGCCGTCGCCCCAGCATAAGAGGTGATGAGACGAGCTACTCTCCTAGGGCATGAGGAACGCAAACCAACAGGTCAAACTGGTTCAACCTTAACCAGTTGGGAAGCACCCAGCAAGGGTGCTCACTGGCAAACAAATCATAGACACCTTCGTAAAAAGTGGTCGATTGACTCATCCCCCCCCCCCCCCCCCCCGTCACATACACATAGAGAACTCATAATGGCTCCAATACGAGTCAGATAACTACGAAGAGGTACATCGCCAAAACTCAGCTGCAGGGTACTGCTTATCCCAACCCATAAGAGATCCCAATCCTGGGAGGCACCTCATGTATAGTTCGATACATGCCGACCGCACTCATTTCAAACCTCCCGATGTCAGATACACCTCAAATCACGGGGTTGGCTGTAAGCTCGGAGATGCAGACTATGAGAGCATTCATCACAACCCTATCTGTCCATTCGTTCCCACTGGCACCAACATGCTCCGGGACCGAAGCTAGACTGAAAATTCTACCAGACCTCAAAACACACCAGAAAAGACTGATGACTTCCCACAAGATTGGTTTAGATAAAAACCTACTGTTAGGCCTCTGTGTACAGCTTGCAAAGTTCTGAGGCTACTGGAGAACACTAACCACTGTTCAGCAGCCACCTCTTCCAGGAAACCAAGAGTCATGCAGATTGCAGCCGCTTTAACTCTCACAGCAGAACGAACAATTTTAACAAGCAGATCACTTTCCATCCTGAGAACGTGAGTAACCACCCACAAAGTACCCCAGCAAGAGTCACAGAGGTAAGCACCATCCGAGTACACACGAAGGGAAAAAATCCAGTTAGTTTGTGCCTCTTCAAGAATGTGTTCCCTTCAGCCATGACATCCTCTGACTGGATGCAGCCAGCTTGCATTAGCTAGACGAAACTTTAGGGCTCGTCCCTTCCCAACACAGAATATCCAACTATTTAGGTTCCCTTACATCTGGATCCAAGTAACCCTACATCTGGCCACTCCCGTAAGTACCAACCCACGAGCCAGCCAGTCGCACAAATCCACTGGTAATACCTCTGACTCTACAATTAGTACTCCAACTGGTGTGGAGAGCATTGCTCCTACGGCAGTGCAAAGCAGCAGTACAAGCTCTCCGCACCATTGCTATCCTGGAGGTAGAGGTTCCCAACTAAAACCACACCACTATGCTTCACAATGGAAAGAACTATGGTATGACTGTTACTCCCATTCAGTACCAACCACCCTTTGTAAAACAGTGTTATAATGAAGAAATTATCCCTGCACAACAGCGGCATGTACAGACCACATTAGAGAGGACTGGAACCACACCCCCAGGTAGCCTATTTCGCCTTTTGGACGAACCAGAGGGGATTATCATAAGGTAGATTTGACCCAATGATAGGGGGCGGGGAAAGTCCCATTCCAAAAATTAGTGCCTCAAACTCAGACAGTTAAAAGCCCCTTCCCCATAACCAAGCTGACATAGAGTCGAAAGAGTGCTGGAGTCGACTTCCAGAACCTCCACAAAAAGCAGGTACAAAATTGGGCTTAAGGAACTCTTCTACGGAAGCCCTTCTAACCGTAACGCAGGGACGAACCTCTTTTTACCCTACGCAACTATACACAACCTGCCAACCAGGATAAACAATGAAGTAAAACAACGAGAGGGACCACATCATTATGTCTCCCATACATCTAAAAATAATGCTGTCACAAATTCTCCCTTTTCCAAAGCCTGCTTTGTCACAGCTTCCACAGAAGGCTAGGAATTGCCTCCAAAGCAATGCTTTCTTTGTGAAAACCAAACTGGCATGGTGAGACCCAACCACTAGATTCCGCAAAGGTCTGCAGGTGACTAGAAATTATGCATTCCATCAACTTGACCAAACATGGAAGAAGAGTAATAAGCTGATAAGAGTCTGCAACGACTGGATCCTTGCCATGCTTCAGTACCAGACAAATCACCCTTTCCCACCAATCCCAAGTACTTAAATCAGACAGCCATGAACGATTCAAAGGTTTCTAAAGCCTGGACTTCCCAGAGGTTGGGAAGATTCTGAAGAACAACAAACGGAATCCCGTTGAGTTCAGGGTCTCTGGACCTTGTCGAAGCCAAGACAGACCAGGGATTCCAAAACGCAGTACTATTCCAATGGAGAAATGACTCCGACACTTTGCCATGACTACCTCACTCTAGAACCAAAATACCATCACGTTTCATTGAGGTATCCAGAATGAGCTGGGTTGCACGGGTTAAAAATCCAGCCTTCTCCTGGACCTTTACGGCTGAAGATCCTTTAACTGGATCAGAAGTGCTGCTAGCTGATGCCTCACATCAGAAAGCCTCGAATGGGAGCCCAAACTCTGAGCGTTTTGCCACTCTTCACACCTGGCTCCTTTAGGACCCTTCTAGCCGTAGCCTGGGAATGCCGATAAGCCACCGAATAGTCAACAGTTTTGGAATGCCTAAACAAACAGTAACAAGCCCTCCAATTCTTGAGGGCTTCGATGCAACCCAAGGTCCACCAAACTGGTTGCGATTCACAAATCCATGAATAACGGTGATGAAATCCCTCACGTCAGCCTCCAAAGTTAGACTAGGCCAAGATACAGAATCAAAGAAGTGGCAGAAAGAATTCCACCCTACCCTCGCAAAAGAACAGCGTTTCTCTTTTTGTACATAGTTATCACGCCAACTCAAACATTCCAAGAACACTGGGAAATGTTCACTCCCACAATGGTCCACATGCATGCAAAAGCTGATTCAACCTAGGTGAAATCCAAAAAAAGATCTAAGCAGGACTTATCCATGCGGGCACCATGCAGCCTCATGAAAGCAGGGGTACTTCAGGGCATAAACACCAAACCCTCTTGCCCACAGACATCAACCACATCAGAAGTAGACGACCACCACAGGGGATGATGCGCGTCAAAGTCACCATTCTGAATATAACTAGTCGTCAATGACTTAAGGACCTCGGCCAACCTAGAACGATTCAAAATGGGATGAGGAGAATAAACTCTGCAAATGGCCAGTCTCCCAAAAGTGCTATCAATTTCAAAAGCACAAGCCTCAAAACCAAGTCCTTTGACAGACCCTCCTCTTGCTGGATCCTTGAGCTACGGCTCCCAACTATAACTCCACCCCAGTACAGCCGTCCACCATATAGCAGAAAACGCAGAAACCCTCTACCAAGACAGGTTTTTCACTACCTAAACAGGACCCCGCAATGCAAAAAGCATCGCAGTCAGACACGGAAACTTCAAAGTTCTCATCTTTTGAAGCTACCCCTCCCCTCCACAAAGTGTTCCACAACAGAAGCAGACACCCTCTTCCTTTAGTCAATTTACTGGGTACCGACATTTGGAGATACCCTATCACAGAGCCCTCTGAACCTTTGCGAAATAGCTCTCATTGCTGCTGGAACCCCTGGTTGAACACTCTTCCAGATAATGTCCAAAATCGTCATTGAGCAATGCACTGAACTGGGTTGAATTAGGTTTACTGAGGCTGACAATCAGCTCAACTTTAATTTCTCTGCCAAAGCAGCGATGCCTAATAAAACATGTTCAATGATGGCCGATTTAGTAATGGTGTTGTAGTAGCACCCTGTTACTGCAAGATGTCTCAATCTTACAATGTTTGTGGAATTTTTAGTGTTATTTCACTGCTGTTTCTCCTAATGCCGGTTAGGTTAGAACGATATTACAGAGGGTAAAATATTATACCGTATTCTATATCAAGAAATTCCATAGGAAAACCATGAAACCATACATCTTTTTTGCACCACTAGATGACTTAAATGTTTTTCCTTAATTCCATTACGTACCTTGGTCAGCCGTGGGATTCAACCCGTGGTTCACTTGGATGGTCACTTGGGTGCTCAGCATCGTAAGGTCACTGGAGGCCCGGGGCACGATTTTTAACTGAGGCTACCTTACAAGCTGGTGAACTCATTGTTGGGGCCCCGAATAATCTGAAGACCTTTTTTCCCCCTGCTATATGAATTCGCCACCCCTGGCATTTTCGGGAAGAGAAGGGCCCTGTGATGTCTCGTGCTCAAGTTGATTGTTGCATGGAAAAGAACCTAGGAATTCCCGATGGGATTTACCTAGCAAAATTGTCTCTCTCTCCTTCTGGTGCCATGGCAACGGCTGGGAGTGCGTCAAAAGCTAAGCTATATGAATTCGTGTCTGCACTTATGTTAGTGCTATTGTAACCCCCATCACCCTGATAGCACGGTGGCTTTACGTTTAATTTTTACATCATTGGGTCGATGCAAGGTGAGCTTGCATACCAGGGTTGAGGCCTGAGGCAATTTGCCACCTTTGCCCCACGCCCCCTTACCCACTGCCTTGACTGGGCTGTGCTTGTTAAGGACCCCTCACAAACTTAGTGATGGGCATTAGGACTTACTAATCCTGACGTTGACGCAAAAGAAATCTATAAAATCAGCCACAAAATCATCATTATAACCAGCTACAAAGTAATGAGTTGGCCTGTATGGACTTAACGATCGCTTATTTAATTACAGGACAGAAAGCCGAATGGACTCGGTTAGTGATAAATAAATACTAGATTGACTGAGCCGGAATTGAACCCTCGACCTAGGAGACTAAAGGCTGTGTTAATATGATTCAGTCGTAGGGCTTCGGCCTTTGGTCCGAAAGGTCGTGGGTTCAATTCCTGCTCAGGCGACTGACATTTAAGTCCAACAGTCATCGTAAATAGGTTTGCGTTTGTGATCACTTATTCATTTAACTCATGGATCATGCTATAGCTTGTTCCACATTATGTCTGCAGAAAACTGATTGTATTACGACACTTTTCCTTCTAGTAAGAGCACCACAAAGACGTAAATATCCCCTCTAAGACTAATAGTAAGTGTGTGAGTCTACAAGTGTGATATCCACATGTTTCTGCACTTGTAGTGCAAGAAAAGGTGGCGTCATACAGTCAGTTTCCTGTAAACATAATGTGGAACAAACTATAGCTGTCAGCCTGCCCACCAAGTGCTGTTGTTGCGCCTCATTACTCATTATTTGAATAGGTCATAGACGCATTGGCGGTCACTGACAATGGTACACTAACAGATTGGTATGGATTCACGGTTTTTGGGAATTCGACGATGTTGATGGTGAATAAATATGCGGCAAAGCTGCCTTTACGGCAATATTTTAATTGAAACATACATACCTACCATTATTAAATCGGAAAACCCAAAAGAAGAACGGGTAAAATTTTGACAAAAAGAGCCAAGGTGCTCCATTTGAATGGAAAGAGTTATTACTGATGTAGGCGGTGAGTAGAATCATGACATCACGGACGCTGTCCGGCTCCAGCTATACTAAGACTGTTCCTTTTTTAAGGACGGCGTTTGTGACTGCCCGAAGCGCTATTGCCCAAAGCACCCCAAAATTAGCTCCACCAGACGTGTGGGAGGTACCCCCTTAGCAAAGATAGTGGGTGCAAAATAGGTTGGAAAGCAACGACGCCGTTGACAGTCGTATAATTTACAGCGAAGGTGGAAACGGTGCCTAGTCTCATCTTCCTCCCCACATTCTCAAACGGACCAAATCCTCTGGTCCCAGAATGCCATTCATATTAGCATGGCCGACATGTAGCCGGGAGAGAGCCACTGCAGCATTCCAGGGCAGACAGTCGAACTTGAAGGGATACGTGATCGGTGGATGGATCGAAAATAAGTCACGTTTCCGTATTGCATTAAACCACTCCTATTCCCAATGAGCCCTGACCCAAGCCATGCAGTTAGCAGACCTATTCTTTGGGCCCACAGTTGTAACAACCTTCTCACTTCTCTGACACTGATAGCCATGGGACAATCATCGCAACATTCAGTACCTTTCTAAACGACCGAACAGAACGCACCACTGTTAGAGACAGTTTGGTTCCAAACTTGACGTCGCGGAGTAACGTGGCGTCAGCCGTTCAGTACCTTCCGAAAATGCAATCACAGCTCAGCAAAATCAACAAGCTCAACATAGCACTCGTTACGTCATAACTTTAAGGTGACCAGACGTGGCTAATTGATTGGGCCAGGCTAGGATAATGGATGTAATCAGGCGCTAGCAATGCTAAATTGCAAACCATCTCGAGGAAGTGGTTTGGAGTGGTTGCCAGTGGTGGAGCTTTTGAGCATGCGTGAGGAACCGGAAACAGATTCATTGCTGACGATGGCTGACGTAAGCAAGCCACATTGACACGGCTATAGTAGGAAATGAGCTGAACTGTCACCAACAGTGGTACGTTTGGTTCGTTCTGTTCGGTGCTTTAGGAAGGTACTGTGAGTGTCTCTTCCTTTTCTAACAGAGTGCAGGCTGCCATTGTCACCTATGTTGGCTGCGTTGCCACTAACCCTCCACACCTCCAGATGACAACATCTGCCAACTTCCTCCAATAGGCTGCAGTGAGAACCAGTAAGTAGTGCCCCAAACGACTCCGGCATCCTGAACGCCCCAATCCAGTCCCATGCTGTTAGACCAGACTTGCGGGGAGGCAGACGTGGGAATGGTAAGGGTGATTTCTGTGGTAGGCTCTAGAATCTTGTCGGGAGATGGTCTTTGAAATGTCCCACGTCTTGAAGCTTGGAAGATGCCACTGGCTGTGTGGCTTGTCCCAAGTGGCATTTTCACCTTCGGACTGGAGTCCATCCCAAAAATCTCCGCTCCACCAGTAAGGTACTGGCAGGAGTTTTGGTAGCTGTGTTGTTAGCACGTGGCGAATAACTTGACGTGGCATGTACTTGTGTGCGTGAGGAATGACTGGTTCACCATCGCCTTCAAACTGGATATTCCATGGTTTCGGTGGAGCTTCTGGCCCTCGGTTTGGCCGTTGAGTGGCACCTCGACCTCAGGCATCCATTTTATCATCTTCAGTGATTCCACGAGAGCCCTAAAGTCCTTGTCGTCATGCAACCCTCGGAAACTCTTGATACCGCAAATCCAAGCTCTGCGTTCCCGCTTACTTGGCCAGCGGAAAAGTGTAATTTTGTACTGGAACCCGGGCCATTTGAGATAGCTGTGAATGATCACACTGATGCTGCAGTTGAAGAGACCTTTTCTGATTCTCTCAAAAGGGATCTTAGGCTTGTTCCCTCGGACTACTTTTCCAACTGTATGTCTCAGATTGCATGCTGCTTGGCAAGCCTTGTGGTACAAACATGACGGCAATAAGTTGCGGGATATTAAAGGAACTGTCCAGGGATTGCCTCGGCTTATCGCCGCCGACGCCAAGAAAAGGTGGTGTTGGACCGTTTACATATTTGTCACATCAAGCTTACTCATTGCTTCCTTTCCAGGGGTCTTATCCCTCCTGAATGTCATTGGTATCGCTGGCCATTCATGGTCCGTCATGTGCTTGTCGATTATCAAAAGTTGATGGTTTTCGTCGCCATTTCCATCTTCCGCGCTACATAGCACGTCAGTTGGACGGTGAGTCTGTCTTCTTGTCCTTTTTTTTTATATTTTATTTTTGCAGGAGGTACAAATATAAGTTCTGGTCTTGGGGTTTGTTTAACATCTTTGTAGAACAGTGGCAACCCATACTACTGCACTGTGACTGAGGATGGAGCTAATGACCAATATGTCAACGTACCATAAAGCTTCAACCCCCCCACCCCACCAAATGGAATCAGTTCACCCTGACGTTGCCGGAAGACCCAGTCACATGTTTACCAGTGAATTTTTTTGTTTATGCGTTTATATGCATCCACACCGGGGGGTTCGACAAAGCTATAAATCTCGTACACCCAAGATTTAAGATTTATAAATCCGTTGTAAATCTTGTAAATCTGTAAATCTTGTGTAAATCATGTGTAAATCATCTAAATGTTGTGTAAATCATTCAACTCCTTAAATCTTGTACAAATCTTGTAAATCACGTAAATCTGGCGTAAATCATTTAAATTTTACTTATATCTTTTGTAAATCTTTAAATCCGTAAATCTGTGTAAATCTTTAAATTTTCTCTAAATCCGTGTAAATCTTGAAAAGTTTTCATGTAAATCATTAAATCTTACGTAAATCTTTTGTAAATCTTTAAGTCCCACAAAATCCGTAAATCTCCTTAAATCCGTTGGAATATTTACAGATTTACAAATTTCATACACTTTTTTTTGTCTTTGTCGAACCCCTCGATCCACACTGGTTGTCCGTGTGACCCTGATTCTACGATGGATGTTGGTCTATTTAAGAAATTTTAGTATCAAATAAGTGAACGAAAAAAAAAAACCAACGGAGCAAAAGTCGTGAACCGGTAATTTTGTTTTCTTGAATCAAATGTGATTTTATGTTTGGGTGGATATAGCGCCCTCCGCCAAGAGATGGTGGCAACGTGGTGAATCGGCATAAAATGGGCGGCCATATTGTATACCGTAGTCGACCACACTATTCTGCTTGCTAAGTCCAGCCTGAAAAATACAGTTTAGCCGACCCTGTATCTCGAGACGTGCTCAACGTGTTCGAACGATTTATTGATTTGACTAGCAAAACAAGAAGCTGATGGTCAGCCATTGAAGATCACCTCTTGAAAGAATTCTTCTTGAGGTGTGTTGTAGATTCAGTATGATTTAGGCCCAACACGAGATCAGGTCAACTCCAAAATTACCGGTCAGTACCGTCGTGATCACCAAGAATTCGCGATTTGTGGAATAATATCAGGACAACTAGAAAGAAGAAAAATAAAATTTAAGCCTGCTCAACTAGATTCGCCATTTTTGCAGAACTCTCAAATGTCTAACTGCTAACGGTAAGTCTTTTCTCTAATACAAGAGTAATGTTAGGATTAAACAATTCGGGCGAAAAAGTTAGCAAAATATCCCTACGCTAATTTTTATCTTTTTTTCCTGTGTAGGTCGCTAAACTTTTTCATATCCCAAAAAAACCACGCGGTAATTATCTAGATTAGGGGCACCACGCAAAAACACTTAATTTTTATACTAACCGACGCTACTCTTCATCCTAACACCATTTCGCATCACAAAATTCGGGGGAAACGTTTTTTTCCAACCATAAATGCACAGCTAATTCCAACCATAATGCACAGATAATTACCCGTTCCGGTTCACACGTTTGGTGTGGTATTGTTGTTAGGTTAGGCAGGTACCGGCTTCTGTTTGACGTTTCACTTGTAACGAACTGTTTGGGTTTGGCTATTCTCTTATCTCTAGAGCGGTCCTCTTGCTTGCAAGCAACGGAGAAGGAAGATGGCGGCACTCGTTCAACGCTGTATGT
>JAHWFP010066022.1:0-12222 GCA_023313725.1 Lithobius niger
GCCTTTCCCTGAGTCATATCACTACCTTCAAAGGACGACCTTTTTGGGGGGAAAACTTCGTGGTTTCTCTTAAACAAGCTTTGGTTTTGGGTGGATGTACCATCATACCAATACCCTTCCTGACTGGGGAAAAGTCCGGACCCGCCCGAGCCTAACCTTTCCACACTGGACGCAGACCCAGGTCCGGGCCTAACCCCGACTTTCAAGTCTTGCTCGAAGTCGACTCCGACTCCGACCCCGTGTTTCAGTGTGGAAAGGGTCGGTATGCGGGCCCGCACTTTACGAAAACGTTTTGACTTTTGGAGCGCTGGTAAGCAATAGCGAGATAAAGGGAAAGCTGAGGGAGGGGAGTAAGGAACAACGATCAGGGTGTAAAAGGGTATAGGGAAGAAAGGGTGTCGGGTTTGCTGTGGGTACAAGTCGGGCACAGACACCAAACCGGGATTCGGGGCCCAGTGTGAAAGCGGTATTAGTTCCACGATCTGAGAAAGAAACGAGGATTTCAGCATACTACACGCCAAGACGCTCTACAATGCTGTCTGTGTCTTTGATGAAGGTAGAACTTTGTCCCAAAAAAATGCGCGATACCAGAATGAAGCATGTATGGGGGCACATCCGGCAGTGGTATCTCCGACAACATGTAGTGAGAACTGTGCATGGGGGTGTGTGGCGGGTGGGGGGGGGGGGGGGTCGGGGGAGCTTCACGCGGGAATGATGTAACGTTTCTGCAATCAGAACTGCCAGAATATACGAAGAATTAAACTCCGGGTGTGTACAATTAGAACTGTATGGAAGAAGTTGCAGCCACGCATGAACGATTAATACGTTAAAACCTTCCCGTTCAAAACCGCCGGAGAATCACTGCAGGAATATACGAAGAATGATGAGACGTGGAGACGTGGAGACGTGGAGTGTGCAGTCAGAACTATTCAGCTCTTCACACTTGCAAAAAATCTTCTGATAGTCTGGGGACGAAAAGTCCGAGCACGGGGCGAGGGATAATCATCTAACTGGAAAATCGCATAATTGAAAGACGTATACCGTACAACAGTATAACGGATAGTCGTCTAACAGGAAATTCGTATAATGGAAAATCGTCTAACTGGAAATTCGTATAATGGAAAATCGTCTAATGTCCCTGCCTCGCTCGCTGCGGCTATACATACAACATCAGAAACCGCAGTTAGACGTTTATCCATTATACGATATTCCATTTAGATGATTTTCCATTAGACGATATTCCGTTTAGACGATTTTCCAGATTTTTTATTTATGCAGATATTAGACAATTATCCCATTAGACGATTTTCCAGTTAGACGTTCGTCCGACGCCCCTCCGAGCACCGCTTTGATAACCCTTTAATTTGATTTTTAATCCATTTATTTCTTGTCGTTGTGCTTGTATTTGTTTTATGTGTAGTGGTTGCACGGGCTGATGACCAGTTTGTGTCCGAGCTCCCTGAATAAACTAACTTACTTGAATCATTACAGTTACACATTACACAAACAGTACAACACTACCTTTATACCGCGCCGGGAAGCTAACATCGAGTCGCAGGCGGAGCTTTGGCAGAATGAGGGCACGTATGCATAGCTCCTGTGGCTACTTCGACGTCGTAGCTGTAGTTGTTCTCATGATTTGTTGCAGGAGTAGTTGCAATCCACCCAAAACCAAAACTGGTAGAAAAACCCGCCAAGTTTCCAAAAACGGTCGGCCTTTGAAGGTAGTGATATCATTCCACCAGGAAGAGGCCGCCAAGGTTAATCCTATTAGCCAAGTTAATCGCACCTACTAATAGTTCGAAAGTTAAATGAAAACTAGAAGATTGCTACTAGCGGTAGCAATCTTCAAGTTTTCATTTAACGTCCAAAGTATTATTCGGTGCGATTAACTTGGCTTGTTGCAGGAGTAGTTGCAATCACAGTACTAGCTATCGCGTCGCAAATAAATGCATTTTATGCTTTTACCAAATTTTACTCCGGGCGTGTCATTCACCCCACGTCCTAGCATAGCTTCTCAGAAAAAAAAAGGCTACAATGAGTCCTGCAAAAATATTTTTCGGGGTATGGGGTTTTTCGGAGAATTGGGCGGGGGAAGGGGAGAGGCGATTGAGTTATCTGCCCACAGTACTATACCCGAATCGCCCAATTTCATCCGTATTGTTTGCATTAGCCACACAAATAGTTCGGGTCGTATGGTGAGGAAACAGTCCCGTTTTTCATTTATTTCTTCTATTTATTTATTTTTTTCTAAATGCCGTTACAGGGACGGGAAGCAAAATGGAATCCCTTCAAATGCCCTTAGTATTGACGTAACTGCACGAAGCTCAACATTGTCGCAGTTACACAGCTGTGGCAGTAACGACGGTCCGCGATCGGAAAGCAGTTGTTGCTTAGCAACGAGTTGTAAACGAATGGTGGTCGCCGCAGTGTTGGCTCGGCGGCAAGCGTTGGTTATCGAGTGGCCTGACGCGGAAAAGCATTAGCCGCTTTTTTTAATGACGATATCTAACATGGCTGAGCTTCAGCCAGTGGTTAAGGTAAGGACATGATTTTAACAGCTACCTTGATCCAGATTTGCTCTTAATTTTGATTCTGCCTGTTCTAGCTGTACCGTACACTAAGAGTATTTTTATTTTTCCGCTTACTAAGTGAAGGAATTTTATCATGATTGATAAATGCGTAAATGTAATTTGTTCAAGCGTGAGTTGATTGTTTTCTACGGGGCTTAAAAAAGGTCCCGTGAACCTTCCCCACCCCTCCCCCGCAAAAAAAAAGTGATACTGAAACAGAATAACGATCTAACTTTGCCGAAAGAGTGTTGACTGAAAATCGTCCTAACCAGTAAACCTAACATAACCCTTAATAATTTGCAACAATACAATAAAACTGCAGAAAACATGGTCAGACGCATTAAGCAGCCGCAGTTTTTCAAGGCAGCCGCATTAGGCAATTTTATTAATTCCATTTAATTCAACCTGAACCTAACGTAAGCTTCAATGCAGTTCGCTTTGTAAAATATGCCCCTTTAAGACACAAAATAAATTAAGTTGCACGTATATTGCAAAGTTGCCACAAAACCATTTACAGCTTTTTTATGTTGGTTTCGTTCCTTTTTATTATGCTTTCGTTCCCTATTAAATTGCTTTCGTTCCGCTTTGTATTGCGCACAGTATAACAAAGAACAAAAGCAAAAAAAAAAAAAGGAACGAAACCAACATAAAAAAGCTGTACTTAATATTTTGCAAAAAAGGACGAGTGTTGAACTTGAAGGACATGCTCATTTAGACCGAGTAACTGATCAGTGCTGGATAATTGGATTCATTAATACATAAATTTAAAATATAAAAATAAAATCGCTGCTTAATAATTTGATTTCAAGGTTATAGCCTGCAAGCTTTTATTTTCATTGCTTTATTATCTGGTTGTGAACATAGTACTGTGATCGAGGTGGGGAGGAGGGAGGGGGAGTACGGCCCACCCTTAGCGTAGTCACTGCTGGGTAGTAATATTCGAACTAAGGACAAAACTCTATACGCACAGAAAATTTCATCAATAAGGGACTTCTAAACCAGAACAACTGCAAAAAATGTGTATTTAGGGGTAATCGTCTTTAATTATTTCCCCTTTTAACTTATTTGTGTGACTAATTTAGAAGAGTGGAAGATTCACTGAAATAATCCGTCAAAAATTCTGAACATCATAGCCTAATCGGCTTTTAATTTGCCAAGTTCAAGGATTTCAAGTTTTATCTTTAAGACTCGTGCTACACGATTGATATTTTTCAGTGTCATTACTGATTTGGTGCAGCGTCTTTGAACGGACTCAGAGGTGGTCAATATCCTTTAGTAGGTATGATCACCAGACTTTGCTTGCATACTCCAACCGTGAGTATGCACACAGTTTGTATGCCTACAAGGTTGCTGGTTAATTTTCTGAAATGAAGCGGCATCCGACAAAAGCAGATTAAACGATTTGTGACCAAGACTACCGAGTTAAAGTAGGTCGTCAATTTCAGATCTGACTGAAACCAAACGCTCAAGTCTTTTACGGTCGGCTGTAGTCTGTTGTTAACAGTACACTGGCAAATTTCAGTTTTATCTATTTTTTGTTCTTTATCCATGGCTTGTGGCTTTTCATAGGTTTTTGTGGCTTTCTCGTATGAATCCACGTCTGCATTCTTGATGACAGTAATGCCCCATGGTACTACTGAACACCCCGATATGCAACAGAAACACGCTGAACAGTGAACACCCTGATGCTAGATAGCCTGGGATAGACATAACAATAGGCACAGTACCAAGCTAGCCTGGCCATTGTGCCGTGGTGCAGCACGCCTTGTCTGTAGCACTTTTGGTGCTCCCTTCGATACTTTTTCCCCCCACACTCGAAGAAAAAATAAATTCCTGTTCGAACTGCTACCTGCTGGTAACCATTGTTTCTGCACCACCCCTCCCTCCCCCCTTTACAGTACTTGTTTTCGCCCCTTTTCGTAACCCCACCCTCCCATCCATACTCCACTTCAAGAAAGAAAATTCATTAAAACTAAGAATATCAACCCAAAAACTGTATTTCTTGAAGTATAAAATGTGTGGAAAATGGTGCACTGGTGAAGCCAGAAATGGTAGTAGAATGTCAAATTACAGTGCTGGCTGCAGCCGCTAGACGTAAGCTACTGCTAAAACACACGATGCTCCTGTCATGTCCCCAAACGACAAGGTAATCTTTCCTGAACAGCTCCGACTCTAAATGACAAGCTGTGATTACCGTAAATCGTGAATTAAACACCCATGGGCTTATGCAGTTAATTTGACAAAAATAGGGGGTGGGCTTTAAATCAAGCATTATCAATTTTCTAACCTTTCTGGACATCTATTACAGAAAATTCGAAGCTTTTGAACGATGTCTGAAAGACTAATTTTTACATCCTTTTAATTGCTGTGAAGAAGGGCGGAGGCTTCGGTGAGAGATGCCGTGTGCAGGTGCTAGGAGCTAAAGGAAGAGTCCACTATTACTACAGGGAGGGAGAAGGGGCCAGTAAACATAGCAAGCAGTACTATCTTTATTCACATCGTATAACTTTTAGGTAATTTTTCATAGAAAAATGACAATTGGAGGGGTGAGCTTTAACTCCATATTTCATGATTTTGACTTTACAGCATTTTAAGGGGTGGGCTTTAGATTCAACTGGGCTTTTAATACACGATTTACGGTATACACATACAAGTGTACATTATCGCAAATGATCCTGGCGTAGACTCGGTAATGATCAGGATAGTGTGAGACTTTTAACTCCTTCAGCAACCACTAGATCAAAATCTAGGCTAATAAATAAACGATAGAGATTTCCTAGTTGAAATTCCCAGGTAGTCAGAAGCGGACTGGCTAGGTGGTGATGACCACCGAGGTTGGGGGCCAATTTTGTTTCCCATTAGTTTTCTTACCCCAAAATTTGCTAATTAGGCTGGAGATTTTAGTTCCTCCTAGTGTTATCTCCCACGTACGGTGAACCCCTTACAGCTTTAACAGGATTAAAAACAAAGCAGCTATATACCGCTGTAAAAGGATTGTAGGCTTCAGATACGTCGTTAACGAGATTAATAAAGAAAATTGACAAAATTTTGAGCCGTTTTAAAAAATTAAAAAAAAACCATCAGCTGGCCTTGGCCAATCTCACCCAATTCCCTCTATGGAACACTGCTGGGAAGCTGTCTAGGCAACTGATATGAAACGTACTGATCTGATGTCATCGTTTAAGAAACATTTGTTTAAGTAGTTACTTATAAAAACCCAACTAACCTAACAAATATGTTCAATATTGTGAGTTAACTTGTTCGAAATTTAATTTTTTTGTAGCATGTCTTACAAAAACTTGCTTTCTCCATTTCTATTGGCAAAGTACGACTTTGCTATTCTTGTTTTCTATAGATTAATCATGATTTTTTCCCTCTTTTCTTGTTCTTTTTTCATAATGTTTTTTTTTCTATAGTTATGTGCATTTTTTAAACGATTTCTCGCACGTAATCTTATTTTTTTTATGTTGGAATATTTTTCTGTGTTTTTTTTTCTGTATTTTGTTTTGCATTTAAGTGTGCCTCTGCTCTTGTGGCGTCAGGGATGTCACTTCCATAACTGACTTTTGATTATTACATTGAAATAAACTCAACTCGGAATATTTTAAGTATTTAAGTTAGGTTATGTTGATGGAAACATCATGAACTACCTACTGTAAGAGAAAAACGTTAGCTTTTTAACCCCCCAAAAAATAAGTTTATTTTTTCAAGAGGGAAAGGTTTATGTAGCCGAGCTGATAAGCCTTTGTAACGTAGAAGGTTGCGGCAACTTCTAATCATTAATTTTTTGATGTTTCAGCGGGAGACCTTCTCGCATAAACCAATTGTGTTTGGGGGCAAAGTCCGATCCCATACTGCGAAGGTACAGAACAAGTATGGACGGTATGGAGATGGTCCCCAGAGTCATCGAAAGTATTTCCTACGAGAATCAACATCATTTGACGAAGATCTGCTCGGAACTAACCGATCTGTTAAGCAAGTATGTGTTGGGTGTATAGCTTTTTGTTGATGCATGACGTCTAATATTAAAAAAAATCCCAACACTTGCTAATAATAAAAAAAACCATAGCGCAATATGCAGTACCACACACACACACACATTCCTTGGTTCTTCGTCTGTTTTAAATTAATGAAATTTAGTCTCGGGAGCCTTTGTTTTGTCATCTATTGAACAGAGAGGTACATATCGTTAAACCATTGGTGTTATTCGGGAAGAGAGTGCGGTGCTGCGATGCCTCTTTGTCGATTGTGGCATGTAAAAGTTCCTAGGAGTTTCCAATTGGAATTTCCCAGCAAAATTGTTTCTCTTGCCTTCTGGCGCTGTGGCTTCGGCTGAAAGCGCGCCAAACCTGCAAGTGTACACGTGTTACACTAACAGGCATTTTTACTCGCTTCCTAATGAAAACAAGTCAAAAACTGTTGTGTACAATGTTTTATACAAAATACGGAAAGACTTCGCAATTTCCCATTTTAGAACCATTCTTGTCGTTAGATAATGTTGTCAAGCCATAAAAAACACCGTAAACACAGACTTGGTATTGTTACTTTGGTTTTCAGGAATCGTATTAACAGAATACAATACGCAAACCAAATAAAACTGGTATGTCACTGGACATTTGCAAATTTTCAGTGGCAACTTGCAGCTACAGTCATCAGCCATGAAATCGTGAGCCCTAAATGCTCCAACGAACTTCTGACACACACATTTTGAAACATACACAATATCATTGGAGCGTGTAGGACTCGCAGTTTCGTGCCTGATGAAGGTGGCTGCAAGTTGCCACTGAAAATATGCATGTGCATAGTGAGATACGTGTTTCATTTGGTTTGCGTATTGAATTCCGTTAATATGGTTGTCATGCCAGTGTTTGACCCTAGTTACTCTGTCCTTGTACGTTTTTAATTATTTTATCCGAAAAGGAGCAGAGTTGTGTCTAAGGCAAAAAATGGGTGAGTACGGAGGCAGAAATTTCCGGATGAATCCTATACTTTTCTTTTTGCCATTTTTTTTTTACTCTAGTTTTTGGTAGTTTTGGCGCTCCTCCTGCTAAATCTAAGTGAGGCCCATTATTCCACTCGCAGTCAGGTCAGCCTTGAAATGGACTAACACTCACTCCTGAAATTAAAAAAATTTACCCACAAGAAACTTGCGTGTGAAACATACTTGTTGGACATACGGCAGTTACGTCGCCAACATGCTTGCTAGGTCATTATCACCATTTGCTGATAAGCAGAAGCAACTTACACAATTTCACTTCTACACCGACTGAGTGACAATAGGACCATATACATATATGTGTTCATGTTTGCTCCACCATAAACTGTACGTCATGTCACCTTGTAATAAAAATAACATTTATTTCCTTTATGTTTTGCAGCGCCCAGACAGCACCGTAGTTAAAAAACCATCCGACATTCACAAGCCACAGTTGCTTATTACCCACGACATGGTTCGCTCTTTCAGGTGAGAACTTAAGTTTCTGTTTTGACGGTAGAAATTCTTTTTCGACCTAGATTTACAACTATTTGTGATCAAGGGGTATTTAGAGAAAAGACTTATTAGAATTAATACTTTCATTAGAGTAACATTTTACATTCTTAAGTACGCTTTAAACTAAGATCAACTGAACAAAAAACGGCTTTACCGTTTAGAAAAATAACAGAGCTTGTATCCCCATACCCACGACTGTGAAGGTATACAAATCAAAACGGATTAAGAGTTCACTCGAATGCAACGAACTGTAATTTGAACTCCAATTCCAGGGAACAAGGACTTTTTTACTGAACGCAGTTTGTGTTTGAAATGTTTAATGTTTGCACATATGCTCATGTTTGTGTGTGCGCGCGCTTAATTTGTAAATTGTACAGGCTATTTTTGTGTACTTGTCTGTGTTTGTTGTTTTATATTTTAAGTCTTGTTTCGTGTGAGTGGCTACATGTGATTTGTGTACATTTATAATTTGTGAAACAAGCAGACTCCTTTTGTTTTAGGTCTAGTTCGAGTGAGTAATAACGTGGTCATTTTGTGTGTGTATTTTTAATCTTTCAATTTTGTAGAAATTTTGCCGTTCAGGGCGTCAGCTTTGTACGTGTTTCATGGTTTCATTTTTCGCTGTTTTATGTGCGTATATGTAAAAGTTGTATTTTGTGTGCGAAATATCTCTTTTGTTTACTGGCTTAGTGATGTACATGTATGCATGTTCATGGAGCCTGGCACACGCATCCTTGTTCCCTGGAATTGGAATTCAAATTATAGTTTGCTGCATTTGAGTGAACTCCAATCCGTTTTTATTTTTATACCTTCACAGCTGTGGGTAGGAGGATACGAGCTCTAATGCTTTTTTTTCTAAACGATTTTTTGTTCAGTTAATTTATTGGATTTTTCGCTTTTTTTGGTAATTGCTATGGTCGGGTCTATCATGTATATGGTATTTGCACTGTCCACCCAATTTTGTCTGCGAAAAAATGGAATATTAGGTACGTGTATATATATGTTCATGTCCCACCCAAGCTTTGTCCCATGTCTATTATTTAATGGCAATACACTAGTGTGTGCCTAGATTTAGCATGTCATCTCAATGGGTAGTTGATTTTGTGTTGTTGCAGGCAGATGCTATATCATGGCAAACAATTGTAGAAATAATTCAACTGGCTTGCCGAAGCCTGCATTGAAGAATTAAATTTTAAGTCATTCAGTCATGTCGGCCGCTCAATTTTGAGGCCGTTCAAAATTAAAGACTTCGCACTGTGTGGGAAGATTTGAGCGAAAACCAAGACCATTTCATTTTGGTTCTCTACAACGACAATGTTACTTTCCCCGCACCCCAGGGCATCTTGTTCGAGTGAGCTGTAATCCGATCTTGTGCGCCTTGCCTCTTTGTTGCACCATTGTTACGTGTTGCAGCATAGTAACGTATTGACACTGTTAGTCGCTCCGCCTCTGTCTGTGCATTTTCTGAAATTTCTCGTGCGCAAACGAACTCCAGAACAGACTCGAACTGGCAATAGTGCCCGTGAGCCTATGGCACAGGCGCCCATTGGTTACCATACTTTCGGTGCCCCTTTGGTATCCTCCACGCGAAGAAAAATGAATGGTTTTGGATTCCCCGTCCACTGATGATCTTTCCTTTCAGGCTCAAATTCCCCTTCTCTCTTCTCCCTTCCTTTTTTTACGTGTTTAACTCATTTTTTAAACTCACCCTCCCTCCCAACCCACTCCAAAATATCCAAAAGCAGAATTACTTGAAATATAAAATGTGTGTTGAATGCACTCCGAAGCCAAATATGACGACAGAATATGAAAATAAGAAAAAGCCTCTTGAGCTTGACCCCGGACTTTGCTTCCGCTTGGGAAGCTTAGATCGTTTCTTAAAACCTCTAGTTGGAGGCACCCCTGGTGCGGATCCAGAACGGGGAGGTGGGAGCGATCACCCCTCCTAAATCCGAATCAGACGCACGAGCTGATAATACTGTGTTATAGTTTAAAATCATCTTCACTGACTGCGTAAACCTATTAGGATTCCCTATGCAGACGAAAGGCAGACTTACAACATCATCACCATTACAGAGTTTTTTTTACGTCGGTTTCTTCCTTTTTTCTTGCTTTCGTCCACTTTCATTTGGGTTTCGTCCATTGTTATACTGTGGGCATTGCAAAAAAAAAGCGAAATAAAACGACGAAATCAACGTAAAAAAAAACTATTAAAAATGTTTATGCTTTACCCTACTGTTTCGGAAACATATTTGATATTTTCTCAAATTTTTAATAATAAAAAGTAATAAAACACTTTTCCACACTGAACATGGATGGTGGACGGAAGGGGTGTGAGCCGTTGACACCGCACCAATGTTACAACCGTTTTAAGAATTTTGTAAGCGACTCAGTTAAGGGCTTGCGACGAAAACCAGACTCAGTTTCCATACACACCGTAGCAGAACTAAGGGCATTCCAAATTGGGACGACCCAAACCGAGAAAAAGTTTTTCCTACAGTCCATACGTGAACTTTTACGAGAGAAAAATAGCTCGAAGACAAAAATCCACGACATGAAGAATCGAACAAGTAAACAGTAATCGAATAAGAATAAAACGAATTTATTACACCTAGAATTTTTAGTTTAAACAGGAATTGGTGGGTACAAAAAGCTTTCTTTTACTGGTAAAAAAAAAAAAAACCAGTGAAAAAGAGAGCGTGAGTTACACAAGTCCTGCCTCCGTCTCCCCCCCCCCCCCTCCCCACCTTCGCCCGGTTCCCTAAAATTTTTAAACTGGGACCACTATTGGGAAATTATGTTTTAGACCCCTAGCTAACGCGAAATAGCCCCTCCTATAATTTCATCCTGGAACCGCTACAGAGTTTCCTGTAAAACACATGGCGCCCCTCCCCGGTAATTTTGATAAATGGCACAGGTGCCCTTCCTACCCAGTCCGACTCTGCATCAGAAGTAAAACAAGCACATGTTGTTTCTTCTCTGAAAACTTACAAAATTTCTGACTTTTTTTTTTTTCCTAAAAAGATGTTATTGTTTAGATAATAACAAAGGTCTTAGTATAAAGGATATAGTACAGTTGACAGTTGTTTTTTGTCTGTATGCTTTTGTGTAAGTGTCCATGCCTCCAAAAAAAAAAAAAAAATGACAAAAAAAATGACAAAAAAAATGACAAGTGGATCACAAATAGCACATGCACATAATGAATGAAATTACTGCCTGTAGTAATAGACGGCCAGTTTTTTAGCCCCGACACTTTGACCGATTTCTCCGTAACTTCCGTAATAAGCAATTGTGTAGTAGTCTTTAGACAGCATTTTTCGTTTGACAGGTAAATTTTGATTTGCTAAAAAAAAATGCTGAGATGCTACTTTAGAAGGTTAAAAACTTAAGAAGGTTCATAACATCTGTATTTAAAAAGAGGAATGAGGAAGCGACAATGGTACTAACATGCCAACCAAATAAAAAATTGTTTCTAAAGGCCACAGCTACTTTTATTTTTTAATTTAAATACAAAGTGAACCCTAAAAATTATAAAAAGGACTGGGATTAATTATCTGTCGAATTGAAGAATGAGACAAGGAAAATGCTATAAAGATGACTAATAAATTTGTGTGTCTAGCTAGATTAAAACCAATAAAAAACAACACAGTTAAGCATAAAAAGTTACAATAAGTAGGCTATACAATACAGAATCATCCATAGAATCAAGTTAAAAATTCATTAGCAGCATTAGCAAAAACCAAATTTCTACATTCGAGCTTATTCGTCCTCTAGTTGTGACGTCCGGGTACCAATTCTGACTTGCTCGTGCATAAATAAGTGAAAGTTGCAACCAAATATCGGCTTAAAACATCTCGATTCTAACAAATGATATTTAGTAAATTGTCATCGAACTCATTCAGTCGTGTCGATATCTTTCAGTTAATATGGTCACCAAATGGAGTTAATGTTTCCTAAATTGGGTACACGTATACTTGCCTAGTTGTGCAGACCTAACACACCCAGAGGTAACGCACCTTATTAGTTAATTAAAGCCACGCAAAATAAATAAATTTCTCAGGCAAATATTTCCCAAAGATGAGGCATGCATATTTTATTTTTGTTTTTTATTTAAGGTGATTGTGAAATGAGGGTAGTTTTTTTCACAAACAAAAAATG
>JAHWFP010066027.1:0-18252 GCA_023313725.1 Lithobius niger
TAAAAGAATATAAATAAAGTATAAATGCGGTTAAATAAATTAGCTTAGTTGAATGCTATAACGCATTAAGTTACTGAGAACAATTAACGTTTAAAATTTTAAAGTTAAAATTCGATCTTTGTGGAAATTTTCCATATGGATTGCGGCCGACAAACACAATAAAAAATATCACACTGCAAAGTGGTAGTCTGTATAAATTCTGTTACAATGCACTAAGCTAATATGTTCGGGCTTTTTGCCCTAAAAGAAAAGGATAAAATGAAGATACAAAAATACAGAGTTTTTACAATGGCGGCCATGATGAAGGTGCGATGTGGTTGGTTTTGGTCGATCTTCAAATGTAGTTTTAATGGTCTTCAAGGTAGAAAGTCCGGATTTGGGCTTCCCCAAGAGTGTTGTATTTTGACAGGCTATTAAACGTTGAAGAGTTTGTGGAAATCGGACCATTATTGCGAAAACGGCCAAATATGCCTCGGCGAGGCATTTGGATGCCTCGAGAAAAAAAAATTTCATTTTTTGAAAAACAGGCGTTTTTCGCTGGCGCTCGTTTACAAAATGAAATGCCGATAACTACCGATATTACACTAAATAATGATTATTTTGCAAAAAATGAAAGTGTTACGGTTTCTGCTGCCGATGTACTACAAGAAAAAAACTTATATTTAACATAACCTCGCAAAAATATATAAATTAAAAAATTTGTAATACAAAGCTATTTTTCCTTCCAGCTATTTTCCCCAGACCTTACCCCACAAAAAAAGTGTGCGCAGCCAAACATTTCAGAATGAAAGATATAAAAATCTAACTACATGAAAATGTTGATATTAAGTAATGAACAGACAAGCACTTTGATATATTTGTTCTAAAATACCAGTAAGCAGCAGTTTTTCTAATCTATTTGCAAGCCGCGTTTGTTTCAAATTAAGTTAAATGGTTTTTAATATATAACTTCAGAATGGGTGGAGCTAACGACTTGTGGTTTGCACCATTGGGAAGGTGGCGAAAAAAGTGTTAAAATGGTGTATTTGAACGTCAAAATCGGTCAATATTTAGCGAAGTTATCGTCGTTTCCGTATACTTCGAAAAAAGTGCAGCCTATATTTAATCCAATACGGTATATCGGCACATCGGAGGGGGACATCAGCGGTACCAATATATCGGAATTGCCTCTGATAACTGGCAATACCGATATGATTCCGATAATCGGCACATCCCTATTCTAAACATAATTGATAACCAGTTAATTTTTAATCAGACGAACAGTTTAGATGCTAAAAACAAACACAGTTTTTTTGTCGCCATCCTGAATACCCCAAGGGTGTCAAGGTGGCATCATTATGGTTTGGAGTAGGGACATATTGTAGAACATCTTTGCGCAAAAACATTTTGTGCTGACAGTTTTTTTTTTAGGTTAGGCCAAAAATCAGCATTTCGCAACTGGACTATACAGGCCAGTAGTTAAAAAGTCGGGACTCGTTGATCACTCTTTCCTAAACAAAAGATACGCACGATCAACGTGTAGTTCCCTCCAATCTTCTGTGTGGTTAGAAATTAGGTCTAATTCTGAAATATGTTGGATTTTAGAAGAGTGACAATCTAATCAACTAAGTGTGTTGTTATATGAGAATAAAGGCATTGCTTTAGCGTTATACTGAATCCGGTCATGTGATTAAAGAAATAAAAACATCCACACACTTTCACAACACTTTGTCTTGCACAAATTTTCGACCCCCATACAGGTGTTTCATCAGGCTTCAAAGATTATTGGGACTTCCTACATCGTTTTCCTTCATTTTTGTTACCAACTTATTCAAATTTGGTTGCCGTCCTAACCTCTAGTATTTATAGGGCTGTCTGCTCGATACATCTCCTTCCAACTCCCACTGATAGTTAAGCTTCTTGCGGGAATCGACTTTTCGTGCGTTTTGTGGAGGGTTCTTCTGATGAAGGTGAACGGTTGAATTATTCACCGAAAATTCAAGTGAATAAAAAACAGAACTGGTCTTTTTCGTCTTCATTGTGGTAATTGAACAAAGTTAAATTTGGGTTAACTTTACTTCTGTAATCAGGGCTCGAATTGTCTTAGAAAAGTTGCATAGCAGAAATGCGATATAAAATACAAATTTGCGTAGCAGTCACGAAAAAATAATTAGCAACTTTTAAAGAATAATTTATTTAGTAAAAAACAACACAAAAAATTTAGTTGATTTAAAACAGCCATTTTTGTTTTACTTTTACTTTGCTACACGCACGGATGCTTGGTCAAGACCATGGCATCCGATGCACGTTAAGACTATTCTGATCCGTGTCTGAAACGAGAGCTCCACCAACCAAATATCAAATTTGATGGTAGGACCAATGATTTCCTAGAATGAATGTGCGACGGTTGACCTGTATAAAGTAAGAGGGATTAGCATCGACGTGTCAGCCAACACGATCATGACTATGCTGTTATGTTGTCTCGTTTAATACAGTTGCATCGCTAAACTGCGATACATTATTTAATTTTGCATCGCTAAAGTTTAAATTTGTGGTTCAAATTGCGATGCGATACCGCTCATTTCGAGCCCTGTCTGTAATTGTGGGGTAGGCTGCAGGAGTACACGAAAGTTCAGTGTAAGTGGGTGAGGAGAGTAACAAACAATCGTCATGAGAAAAAGTTGAGAAATATGGGAATGCATGAAATTTCATACGAGATGGTCCTTAGGGAGCAAAAATGGAGTGCATGGACAATTTTTTCGAGGAAGTGGAGGGAGGTGAAGTAGATTGTGAAAATCCGGGAATCATGAAAGATAATGACTTTCCATATGTGGTGAACGAGTCGGGGTGCAACTAAGTTAGGCTGAATTGAGTGTACTTGATTTGGATATGCAGTTTGTGCCAGTTGTGCCTGGTGGGTGATGTGAAACGGATGTTGACGAGGTTCTCCAGGGCTCCGGATGTTAAGCTAAGCAAAGACTAGTTGTCCGACCACCACCATTTAACAGTACTAACGTTTCTGCAAAACAGGTAAAAGCCATGAAGCTCCTGCGCGAGAGGGACGATGTTGTGGTGTAACGCCGACAGGCGAACCAGACTGTTGTTCTGCTGCATCCTTGATCGCCGTGTGGAAGAAGAGATTTTGTTGTCAGGTATGTATAAGGTGACAGAGGAGGATACAGGTAATCGGCCACTTTTGGACCTGCAGTTTAGCTTGACCAGGTTGAAGGCAGAAGGGGTTTTTTTTATGAAGGATAAAGTGCACGAGTTATCGTCAAGACTCCCTCGGCGGCTTCCCACAATTTCTGTGCAAGTAAGACGCACAAGGAGGGCTCCCCTCCCCCCTTGCAGGCTGATAACGTCAGGAGGTAGGAGCGCAGAAAGTGGATTGGGAAGTAGCCAGAGGCACAAGAAGTACGTAAAGGAGAGTTGCATGCTGGGCAAGACGAGTGATTTGTTGGAACAGGTCAGAAAGTTAAGGCTTTAAGATGTCGAAAATTTGCAAGACTAAGTGTTTGTCTATATTGTGAAAGTGTGCAGAAGTTTTTATTTTGGTAATTATTCCGACATTCGGGGGCTGCCCCGTGGCTTTTTGAGGTGGTCGCAGGGTTTTTTCAGTTGTTGAATTCACTGTATGAACTGCAACAATCTTTTTCGTAGTGATCACAGACTTTTCTGTGATGCATTAATGTCCTCTCTGGACAGTGTCCTCCCTCATTTTTTCCAAATTTACTGCAATGGTTCATGGTATTAAATAAGCGATTTATGGTGGGAAAAAAAAGTTACTGACTGCGTTTCAGCACGGCACACGAAAACAAATTTCGTATTCCTGGCAAGTTTTACTGCAAGCAATCTTTACCTCACAGCCAATATTTATTTATTTATTTGGGTACAGAAAAGCAATAATTAGGTGCCACTTTACGCAGAAGCGAAAATTAAATCACATGGCTGTTTTGTCAGCCAGTTTTACCAATCTACATGCTATAAAATAATAATTACCAAGCCAAACTGTCGAATAAAAAAAAAATTTTCTACAGATAAAATTGGATCTTGACGTTTGCAATGACAATTTACGAGGTTGAAGTTGTCAGTGTTAATTTTTTTAAGGATATGGAAAAGCCATTTAAACTCTGGTTGCTCGTAGCGTAATGAACACAAAGCAACCATTTCGTTAACAAAAATGTTTTCCTTTATTGCCAAAAGTGTTAGCTGAATAGTAATCTTCTGCATGTTAGATTCAACCTCAAGACAAAGTTTGCCACGAAAACTACCGACTGCCACGGCAATTGCAAACAAGAGTGCTATGATCTATCTTGAGCCCCGATGTTTAGCTGTATCAATATACGGAAAAAGGAAAATTGTATTTCTTCACCCTCCCTCAGCACACAATCCTCGGGATGCATTGCTCGATTATCGAATGTGGGTGGGAAGGCAAGAACCATCAACCTGTCGCTTCAAACCCAATTATTCATTGCGAGATGAAAAACTGAAAAAAAAAACTGAATGGTACACACTAGTGTTGGGCGGTACCAGAAATTGTTCAGACGGTGCCGGTACCTGGCTTAGTACCCCAGTACTCGGTTTCCTGAGGTACTTATGAACGAGGCGGTATCTGGTACCTAGTGCTGTGCTGCCAATACCCGATTTTAAAATAATTGCAATTATTTTTGCAAATTGTGTTTTGTTGATATCGTTTTAATGGAAAAGAAATTATTATTCCCCCCAATTTAAGCTTAATGCATGTTTCATGACATATTTGATAAAAATAAAAAAATTAACAAACCTGGCTGTAGCATCAATGTCATGCAAATTTTGCTCCACATTTGTGCATTGTTTGCTTAGTGTTCCAATTTTACCATTGTTGATCTTTAACTGATTGTTGCACTGCTTTGAGCTTACAACACAAGGACTAAATGAACTATTGTTACAAACCTTTTTTCAGATTAAAACAATACCAGTATTTTAACAATGTACTGTATTAGGCACCATGGTACACCATGAGAACCATACTGCCCAACACTAGTACACACAAATTTTTTCACACTTCTTCACACTTAGGCTAAGGGAGGAACAGAAGACATGCTAAAATTTACACGTACGTTCTCCAATGAGAAGAATTCGAACATCTCTTCTTTGACTGACTCTAACCATTCTACAGCCTATTAGGTTCACCTGAAACAAACAAAAAAGGATCCATCAAATAAACCATTTTCAAGCAGAGGTGGGAAATGTGGCTAAAATTCACTCTAAAAAGTAAGAACACTAAAACGAAAAAATAAAATGATTTCATTCCAATGAAGATTCACATAGTTTGGTTTGCAAGCTCTTTTAGACCGAACAAATCAACTCTTTGTCCTGAATCCTGATTGATTTTGTCGGTCTACGACTAAACTTACCAGTTTAATATTTTAACCTCAAAAACGGTAGTTTTAAGTGCAGGCTTGAACCTATTTTCTGATGGCTACATCATTGGAAACCTCTTAATTTGGCGTACTGGGAAGAAAAAACTGGTTTCCCCCTTACTGGGAGTATCAGAGGGCATAAACTTCAATAACAGTGTATTGACATGCCACCGTTTCTTCATTGAGAGATCCATAAATTCTGGATTGCTCTCTGCTCAAAATGTTAGGTCTCGTTTCCACACTTATCTCTGAAGTGTAATTATTTGTGGCAGGGTTGTGTAGGAACCAGTCGTGTTTAACTCCTTTTGCTGGTACATGTGTTTCAAGTCTACACATATTATTAGGTGGTGACGAAGTTGCAACATGGTTTTCATGTAATTGTTTTCTCTCTGAAATATGCCTTGGTACTTTTATGGGTCCCCAGAAACACGAGATCATGCACTGAGTGTAGTCATTGATGTGTCCCTTTATGTAGTACTTTATAGCAAAAATCCGTACTTCAATAATTATCCATAATGGGGTGTAAACGAGCGCCACCGAAAAAACGCCTGTTTTTCGATATTTGAAATTTGAAATTTTTTTTCTGAGGCACCAAATGCCTCGCCGAGGCACATTTCGCCGTTTCTTTAATAATGAACCAAATCGGCTCAAACTTTCTACATACATAGCCTGTCCAAATACAAGACACTTGGGGAAGCCCAAATCCGGACTTTCAGCCATTAAGAACCTTTAAACGACGTTTGAAGATCATCTCAAAGCCACTACAGCATACCTTCAACATGGCCGCCATTGCTGAACTTTGTATTTTTGTATTTTCATTTTATCCTTTTTCTTTTAGGGCAAAAAGCCCGAACATACTAGCTTAGTGTATTGTGAGAGGATTTATACAGACAACCATTTATAGTGTGATATTTTTTATTGTGTTTGTCGGCCGCAATCTATATGAAAATTTCCACAACGATCGAATTTTAACTTTAAAATTTTAAACCTTAAATGTTCTCAGTAACTTAATGCGTTATAGCATCCAACTAAGCTAGTTTATTTTAACCGCATTTATACTTTATTTATATTCTTTTAACCCCAGAAACGCTACCATATGTCCAAACGTATAAACGTCTTACGACCTGGCATTCTACCGGACACAAATTTTTCAGTGTATATATGTTTATTTTAGTTCTCCTCTAACCTGACTGAGACCTACCAAAATCTACGAATAGCTTGATCTACTATTAACACTAAAAGAATTCTTAAAAAGATCTGTTTAACCCATTTCCGAAAGTCAAACTGTGCAAAAACTTCGAATCCTCCATTTTTGCCCCCCTCCCCCAGCCAAAACTAGTTGTGGTGTCTAACACTGCAGTTTACCGTTAAAGCTTGTTTAATTTAATTGTAATGTTCTATGCATTACCCAAAGCCATGTAATAAGCTTTAACAAGATCCTAATCACGTTGCAATCATGTAAATATTCAATCCGTAGCCAATAATACAAAGTAAAGGCCTATTTCCAAAAGTTCAATTGAGTGAAACCCAAAACAGGCCTATCTTTTCCGTTTACATGTCCCTACTCCTTCAAACGGCTCTGCACCCAGTTCCTTTGTTCATCCGACTTCTCTTCCCACTTTCCATTTTTCTCGAGGCCCTCAACCAATCAGACCCCCGCAGCTATCCTCGGCGTCCGCGCCTACGTCCGGTATTGTGTATAAAACCCCAGCCCCAGAACTCAATCGTTAGCACAGCTCACAGATCTCAAGCTAGAGACCGGTCACGCCAGTCGGGAATGGAGACGCCATGTCCGGAGAATGCCATGCCGGGCACGATGGTAGTGGTTCGTATGTTACAGTTTAGCTTTTGAAAGTTCAGTTTAGGACCCCCATATTCTAAATTTTAGTTTAAAACTTAACTTAACTCTCTAGCTAGGGAAAATTATGGTGGAGACGCCTGTAGCGGCATCTTAGGTTTCCTCTCCCCATAACGTCAGAGTGGTTCTCTTTCTAAAAACCAAATTTTTCCAGTTTACTTTAAATGGATTTTTAATTTAAACTAAATGACGGCTTGATCGTTGTGGAAGGCAAATTGAAACAAACTGATGCCTAAGTGTAAAATT
The DNA here is from genome assembly GCA_023313725.1 of Lithobius niger. Lineage (NCBI taxonomy): Eukaryota > Metazoa > Arthropoda > Chilopoda > Lithobiomorpha > Lithobiidae > Lithobius > Lithobius niger. The sequence goes on from JAHWFP010066027.1 coordinate 7,486, forward strand.
GCCGGGCTTTTTATTACTTAGAACAGTTCTCGAGGGAACTAAGGGAGGTTGATCTTTTTGTGCTTGGAAAACTTAGAAACATAACTGTGGACGGTTGATCAGGTTGAAACATACTGTCAGATAGACTACTATCAGTTGCGGCTGTTTAGTCTTGCGGGTGTCTCCGGAGCACTCATGATTTACTTTTTCTAATGTGAAAATTTAAAACTTTTATTCAAACCAAGTGTGTTTGTCTGATTTTATGATGTACTAAGGTATATTCAAACTTGCTACTTTTTTTGTAAATTCTACTCGTTGCCCATTTTATTAATTGGTATTCAAAATCTTTCAGAAGCAAACCTTTATGTAAAGTGTACTTTACATTCTCTGTCGCAAAAATAAAACCAGGAGTTTTAAGCTTCAGTCGTTTGCTAGATTTGATTAATTGTATTTTAGTGTAAAATTAAATATGTAGCTCATCTTTAGATTTTAGCTAGTAAAACAGTTAAATCCACCGTTGGTGGCAGCGATACCGACAGTTTAAGGTTAGGCCCCTTTAATTAGGACCGGCGCTTCATCCCCCATGCTGGGACAGTGTCCATGCTGTGTTGAAAAACGTAAAAAGTCGTCATTAACACCGATTAACCTCAAGCTGAAACTCCACGTACACCAGGGAAACCGGGGTCGTTACAAGCACCTAAGCCGTCGTAGCGTCTGCCGTTACACCCAGGATTGTTTTACAAAGTTAAAAGGACACTGGTTTTGCAAAAATTAAAATCGCCGTTTTATATTTTTAGGGGACTAACGTTTTTGTGGCTTAATTAATTTAAAGCAAAATTAAAGTACAAAATTTAAGAAAACTATTTTTGCAACCATCAACTAAATACTGTCCGCGCTGCTTCTGTGCAGGAAAATCGTACAAGTATTCAGAAAATGGGGCAAAAGACATTTATATCAAGAAACACACTAGAAATACAAAGTTGATTTTGTTGTTTCGTTATAACAAGTTAATGAGACTGTCTATTGCTCTGATAATACGTCCCGTACGGATTCTGCCTCTGCTCTAGTCTAGTCATTTTTTTATCTGGGATGACTGCGAAATTAAGCCTCCATCACATTTCGATTAACCTAGACTGCGTTAGTTGTGAGAAAATCGAATACTATGGGTACGCCGTAAATGGCCAGCTCTATTTACTGTTAAACTACTCCCACTAGAATGGTTTAAGGTGACAAGTTAAAACATAAAAATACAACGCTGGGAGGTTTTGTGGATAAAAACCAACAACCTTTTAACGACAGTGCTAACCTATTTCGCAGAGGGGTAGACAGACAGCTGTTTTTAAAGAAAGCCATTTCGTAGAAAACTTAAAGAGGAACTAATCGGGGACAGATTACAATTCCCATAGAATACTCCTAATGAATATTATTAAACGTGTCGTACAATCTTTGTAATTATCCTTTCACAAAGGAAGGCGCTGACAATGACAAAAAGAATAGACACTGGCACTTAAAATTTAGGTGTAAGGGTCCAAAACAGGGATTAACTGAGAGTTGCTTAAGGTTGAGCTCCCAACAGACCAAAATAAAGATAAAAATTAATTTTCAGTCAATTTTTACTGAAAACCAAGTGTTTGAACAAGTTCACCGTTTAAACAAAATACCGGCTTAATTTGTCGGCAATGACATGTTTCTTTTCAGGTTTGTACAGTCTCTGAAGTTTATAATTAAAATTTCAATAAGTTCACTATTTAATTTTAGTTGCTCCTAGATGGAGCCACGCTTGTATTGGCATACAACTCACTATTTAAAATAAACTAGCACGGGAAAACACTGTTTAGGTTTTCGTTTTTTAATGCAAAAAAAACTTTGTTTAGAGAAAAAAACTACATTAGGTCAGGTTTTACAACCTCCATTTCACTGGGAACACCTATTCAGTACTAGAGCCATAATTATGCATTTATTTCCACCCTAGACTGACATAGAGTTCACACCAAAACATCGGTCGTATTGTTAAAGAGGATCCGAAAAAAAAAACTGCATTTAATTTAAATTAAACTTAGGCACGCTGATTTTACCAAATTCGGGTTAAAAATTAAAACAATCAACAGAAGCAAGTTTTCAGCCGATCTCAGGTTGGACAGATTACTTCGTGCAACAAGCCAACTTGAGAAGCTGGTTTCACTAAATTCCGGTTTTCCGGACATGGACAAACGGCGGCTTGCATCACTATCTGAAATGCTGCGTTTTAATTTTACCTGAACACCATGACGACGCTACGACGGCTCAGGTGCTTGTAGCGCCTCCGGTTTCCTGGTTTGACACGGAGATTCAGCTTAAGGTGTTGCGGTGATTATTGCGACTTTTACGGCATAAGCACAGTAAGGGCTACTGTCCCAGCATGGGGGATGGAGCGCAGGGTCCTAAATTAAAGGGGCCTAACCTTAATACTGCTGGTATTTCACTGCCACCAGCGATGGAAATTTAACTGTTTACAAAGAGCTAAATGTAACCGGTAGAATGCCGATGTCTAATTACTTGGACTAATGGCAGCGTTTCTGGGGGTAAAAGATTATTATAAAAGGGCTAAATAAATGACTAAGTAGTCTAGCTCAGTTGTATGCTAAAACGCATAAAGTTAATTTGGAGATTTGAATCCCAAAGTTAAAGGGCAACGTTTTGATCTAAGTGGAAATTTTTCATAGTAGTTGCGATCGTTCCAACACAAAAAATATCACACTTCAAAAATGGTTGTCTGTACATAGAACAGAGGAAACTTCTCCTAAATTGCAACTAAGCTAGTGTAGGGGCTTTATGCCCAAAAATAAGAGGTATAAAATCAAATACAAAAATACATTTTATAACAATGGCGGCCATGATGAAGTTATCGCTGCTGGTGGTTTTGTATGATCTTCAAATGTAGATTTGATAATCTTCCAGATGGAAAGTTCAGATGGCAGGCTATCGAGGGTTACAATTTGGAACGATTTGGTTCAATATTGAGAAAACGGCTGGATGTGCCTCGGCGAGGCATTTTGGGTGCCTCAAGAAAAAAAATTTCAATTTTTCGGAAAACAGGCGTTTTTCGGTGGCGCTCGTTTACACGCCCCCGGACGCAGGATTTTATTCCGGGTTCCTGAGAACTCGGAATAAAAGCTATAATGTAAAGGTTAGTGCACACAAGATATGCAATGAACACAAGACCGCCAAAAATAAGCCAAAAAAATTGACACGGAATAAAATACACTGTTTACATAAATGTTGACTTTGCCGTTTTGTATGTTTGGGGGACCAACGTTTTTGTGGCTTAGAGAACTTTAAGTAAAATTAAAAGTTTTACATAGAAAGATAAAGTTTTCTGCAGCCATTAACTAAATACTGTCCGCGCTGCTTGTTGCAGGAATATCGTACAAGTATTTGAAAATGGGGCAAAAGGACATCTGTCAAGAAACACACTAGTTTTTAAAGTAAAAGTACAAAGTTTAGGTTTGTTGTTTCGTTATAACAAATAAATGAGGCCATCTACTGCTCTGGTAACAAGTCCCTGGCCGTTCTGCCTCTGCTCTAGTCTAGCCTTTTTTTCATCCCGGTAGGCTGCAATAAAAACCGACGGACGCATAACAATAAACCCCTATTTATAGATAAAAATGTCACTATATATATATATATATATATTTTTTTTTATCTATAAACATGATACCTCAACGTAAAATGCCGATCTTTAATAAACCCCTAGCCGCTGCGATAGGGATTGGAGAATTGTATACTATGGGCACGCATAAAATGGGCAGCTCTATTTACTGTTAAACTACTCCCACTGGGATGGTTTGAGGTTACCAAACTTGTTTACATGTTGAAAGTGACACCAAAGTGTTTCAAGGTATAACCCATAACTTAAACATAACAATACAACACTGGGAAGTTTTGTGGATAAAAACGAACAACCTTTTAACGACAGTGCTACCTTTTTCGCACAGGGGTTGACAGACGGCTGTTTTTGGGAAGAAAGCCATTTCGTAGAAAACTTAAAGAAGAGCCAACCGGGGACAGATTGCAACTCTCGTAGAATATTCCTAATGAATATTTAATTAGTGTCGTTACAATCTTTGTTAATATTCTCCCACATAGGGAGACGTTGATAGTGACAAAAAGAGTAAAACATAGGCACTTAAAATTTAGGTGTGAAAGCCAAAACGGGAATTAACTGGGAGTTTCTTCAGGATGAGCTCCCAACAGACCAAAATGATATTATTAAAAATGCAGGTAAAATTTAATTTTCAGTCAATTTGTACTGAAAACAAAATGTTAAACATTTAAGAACTTGTTTTAAACAAAATATCTACTCAACGCGTCCGCGTTTAAGTGTAACTTCCCAGGTTTGTACCAGACAGTGTAGTCATAATCTTGAAGGGTGAGGCTCCACCTAAGCAATCTGGGATTTTTGCCAGACATTTGCTTGAGCCAGTGAAGTGGGTTGTGATCTGATTCTATGATAAATTTTGTCCCATAGATGTAGGGCCGTAACTTAGCAACAGACCAGATCAAACAAGCACACTCTTTTTCTGTTGTCCCGTAATTTTGCTCACGGGCTGTTAATTTACGTGAAACGTAAAGGCAGGAGTGTTCATCTTCACCAAATTGTTAGGACAACACGCAGCCCATGCCACAGTCGGAACAATCGCATTGGAGGATGAAAGTTTGGTTGAAATCGGGAGCTCTTAGGACGGGAAACGTCACTAAAGCAGTCTTCAAAGTTTTAAAGGCAGTTTGCTTTGAATCATCCCATGAGACGGGATCGGGTGCATCCTTTTTCAGACAGTCTGTAAGGCTTGCACAGATTTCGGAATAGTGGGGAATGTAGCGCTGGTAATAACCAACCAAACCAAGGAAGGAACGGACATCTTTTTTAGTTTGTGGCCGCACAAATTTTTGGACAGCCAAAACCTTCACTTCTGAAGGAGTGCGAGTTCCATTACCCACCTCGTGACCAAGAAAAGTAGCTTTGCTACAAGCGACCTGCAATTTTTTGGCATTTACCATTAACCCGGCCTTCTTGACAGCAAAGAGAAAATTAAAGACGTTGAGATGTTGTTGCCACGTTTCGGCACCAACTGCGGTGTCATCTTGAAAAGGAGCGACATACTCCTCCATGCCACAAGTGACATTGTCCATAAGCTTTTGAAAGCAAAATGGAGCGTTTTTCATCCCCATATTCATCATTAAGGGAGCAAATTTTCCTATGGGGGTAGTGATAGTGGCGGCCATTGAAGCCTGTGGCGTCAAGCGCACTTGCCAAAATCCATGGTTAAGGTCAAAGATTGAGATATACTTCCACTTAGCTGCACGCTCAATACATTCCTCAATGTTGGAAATTGGGTAATCCTTAGTTACCGTATTGTTGTTCAGCTCTCTGTAGTCAGCTACAGGACGAGGGCTAGCGTCCTCTTTTTGCACGATAATCATGGGGGATCCATGAGGGGAATCGGTTTCCACAATTAAACCTAGACTGAGCATCCTCTATATCTCAGTGACTATCAAGTCACGTTCGAATTTCGCGTGCCTATAATATTTACACGGCTTAATATGGGAATCGATTAATTCCACATCGTGGGTAACAAGGTCGGTACGACCCGGCAGAGTAGAAAAAACACCATCCACTTGGTCAAAGATTTTCAGCAAGTCGGATTTTTGCGACTCTGATAAATCCCCTGTCTTTTTGAAAAGACTCATGGCTTCTTTGGAGTTAAGATGGCCATCACCAGGTTTGCCTGTCCAAACATGGTCGTGGTGAGTAAACTCACGTTCGTCATTGTAGGTGTGGTTACTTGACCCTTCCCTAGGCAGATAGGGCTTTAAACAAGTTAATGTGATATATGGTTTTCTTTTGAGAACCATAGGACTTCTTAACTAGATAATTGGTATCTGATAAGCGTTTACTCACATCACAGGGTCTATCCCAATAAATTTCCAACTTATTGGCTCTGTCAGGCTTAAGGATTAGAACCTTATTACCTTCCTTGAACTTGCGTTCAACTGCCTTACGGTCATAGTAGTTTTTGTTTTTCAGCTGGCTCTTCACAATATTTTCTTGTGAGAGTTCCCGTGAGTATTTGAACCTCTGGAGCAAGTCCAGGATGTACTCAAGGACGGATGGGTGAACATCGGGTTCAATCCATTGACTTGACAAGCTCAAGTGGGCCTTTCAAATTTCGGCCATACACCATTTCTGCAGGTGAAAATCCTGTACTCTCGTGTGGAGCAGTACGTAGTGCAAACAAAGCACCGGGGAGGCATCTTTCCCAGTCGTGGGGATGCTCGTGGCAAACCGCTCGTGGTGCACCGCTTTGAGGGTTCGGTGAAATCTCTCCACACTGTTGGACTGTGGATGATTCACACTTGAATTAACACATTTAATTCCACACTTTTCAAGGAATAAAGTGGTGAGGGCGGATATGAAGGGCGAGCCTAAATCCGATTGCAATTCAGAAGGGAAGCCTAACCTCGAGAAGATGCCGAGGAGGGCGTCAACTACACTTTGGCTGTTGGCCTCTTTAAGGGGCACGGCCTCGGGAAACTTTGTTGCCGGATCGAGGAGGGATAGAATATATTTAAAACCACCTCTACTAGAGGATCTGATGGGGCCAACAATATCAATAATAAAACGATTAAAGGGCTCCCCATCCATGGGCACAAGCACCATAGGGGCAACAAACTTCTGTCCAGATTTACCATTTTTCTGGCAGGTTAAACAAGTTAAGACAAACTGCTCAATGTCGCTAAAACATTTGGGCCAGTAAAAATTTGTAAGCACTCTATCTTTTGTTTTAGAACGCCCTAAATGGCCAGCCCATGCATTGGCATGTGCAGTGCTTAGAACCAAATTTCTACACTCCTGGGGAAGAACTAGTTGCCTGTTTATTAGCGGCCTTCCCTCAGGGCGAAAAGGTTTGCGAAAAAGCAAATCTTGATCTATGAAAAACAACTTGTTTTCGTCCTGATGGCTTTCGGGTAGCTCAGCATACTTCCAACATACTTGTAACGTTGGGCAATTGCGCTGGAGTTTTAAAAACTCTGTTTTGTCAATGTTGAGCTGTGTGAACTGCTCGGTTTGAGGACCTAAAATCGCCTCATCCAAAACGTCTTGTTTGGGGTTGACAAAACTTTCTGTTACTGCCGGTGGAGTAACCTCACCTGAGTCACTGTCTGACTCTTCGCTATCAGTCTGGCTCTCACGGTAATTAGGGCGTAAGAGAGGGAGCTGAACGTTGGCACGTGCTTGGGCACGGGTGACTGCGTTCACGTAAATGGGAAGGGAAGCAAGTCCTTTCTCCTCTAACACTGTTTGTGATGGCACGCCGAGCAACATACGGAAATGCGGACCAACGTGATCGGACACGAGAGCTTCTGTTTGGATAGCTCCGTAGGGGGTCTGAACCTCAATTAAGGCTATAGCATGTGCGGTAGTCTTGTCGGTTAAAGCATTATGACAATGCGTATACTCGCCAGTAAACTGGTCGGGTTTTACGAGTTCACGAGCGATTACATCGTGCGTCGAACCTGTGTCGCGTAAGACGCGGCATTTTTGGCCGTTCACGGATCATTCATGAATGTGTTTTGATAACACCATTTCGGGTGGGGCATGACTGATAAAATTACAATCAGCAGGGACTGTGGCCTTTTCGTCAGCCATACGGATACGACATTCACTGCGCCGATGTCCGGATTTATTACAATAAAAACAATTGCCAGTAATACGTGGCTTGTCGAACTCACGATTTGAGTTGTGGGAGGTGGCTGAAATTCCACTAGCGGATTCAGTTTTCACCTCGGCGGTACCAGCCGGTTTAGCCGCCTGACTGTGGTTACGACCACGTTGTCTGTTGGAAGGTTTAGAACCTTGTGCTGTCGTAGCAGCTATAGGAGTTGCTTTAACAGGACGTGAAGCAGCTTCGGTTGAAATCTGCTTATTTCGAGTAGTGAATTCATCACATAACTGGGCCGCTTCGGCCAGAGTCCCTAACTTAATTTGATCAGGGATCCATTTCCTAAGTTGGGTAGGGCAAGCTTTGTAGAATTGCTCCAAAAGCATTAAATTGACAAGTTTGTCATAGTCCCGGTTAACGTTAGCCAAAGCTAACCAACGAGTAAACAACGTTTCTAACTCAAGTGCATAGTCAAAAAATTGTTGATCTGTTTCTTTCTCTAGAGAACGAAACTGTTTGCACTGACTCTTTTGTCTGAACAAAACGGGCAAGTATTTTACTTTTAACTAAATCGTAGTCTTGCATTTCAGCGTCTGTGAGCTTATCGCAAACTTTAATGAAAACCTCTCCGACGAGGGATTGGAGTCCCGTGACCCACTGATCTCTAGGAATCTTTTGACTAGTTATTTTACGTTCGAAAATCTTAAGAAAACTGTTGATTTCAGTTTTGGGCGTTCAATTGTTGACGAGACGAACTACGTCCGCAACTTTACCATGTCTTGCAACTGGATTTGGGGGAGCTGGGGGAGCGCCGTTAGCTCCATTTGGAGCGGGGTTAAGATTTAAGGAAGCGGCGTTTAGCTTTGCTAGTTCTAGCTGCTTGTCTAGTTTGGCTAGTTCCATTGCACTAGCGCGATCACTAATTTGGGCTTCTTGCTCCCTTTCTTGGGTTTTAAGCAAGGCTTCTCGGTCTCGAATTTGAGCCTCTTGATCTTTAAGAGCTAATTCATGAGCCCGGCATTTTTCGGCATCTGCCACTTCTAGGTCTCTTAACTTTGATTCTTCTGCTTTCAGAAAAAGTTCGTTTTCTTTAACGGCTAATTCTTTGTTGGTTAAAAGGATAGCTTCTTTTTTTTCAATAGCGCTTGCTAATGCATCAGAGAGTTCGTTTAAATCTAATTTGCCATCTTCGAGGGCTGCTCGTAAGATTTGTTGAGATTTGGTTCTAGAATCATTAACTGTAAAACCTAAGTTTAAACATGCCTTTTTGAGGTCTTTGTTTTGTAAATCACGAATGATTTCTTCGAGTTGATCCATTTCGGACATTTTTACGTTTTAACATGGTTTCAAAATAAATCCTTTATAAATGAAACAAAAATTAAAAGGAGCCGCTTAAAATTTAACGTTAAGTTTGAGCAGAGCGAATTAATTAAAAAACTTCTCTCCCAAATCCAGTAAGTCAATACCAAAAAAAATACACTCAAGAACCTCCAGCACTCTAGTATATGAATAGCTAAATTGCATAAATCCTATCAACTACAACACTCGGCTTGGCGGCCTCTTAGCATATCTCATGTACACTCACCCTGTTTTGTACAATCGCTGTACGGTCAGTCTGTCCTTCCTGTTTCCATCGCAACACGGGAAGTCCGGCACTGAAGTTTGGAGTCGAACGTATTTGGCGGTCTAATCCACAGGACCTCGGTGTAGAACACAAAATCCTCGGCTAGGCTGTACGGAGCACAGGTTTCCTTGCGGGCCTCTTCTCCTACAGCATCGGTTGGGGTTGGGACGGCTCTCGGCTTGAGGACGTCTACTGGAAGCGGCAGCTGCTGCTTCCTGGCTCCGGCAGTTGTTGGGGCTGCTGGCGGTGGTTGTACTATTTTGTAACTTTAGTACCATCTGCTTCATGACTTTTTAGCTTGTCACAGGCATCTGCTTCGTGGCCGTATTGTCGGGACCACTGACGTCTAGTTGGAAGTGGCTTGCATCCTTCTAGGTTTTCTTGCTTGTAGCATGGCAGGGGGGAAACGCTTGACGGGAATAGCACCTGTTCATCCCACCACTGCCACAAGTTGTAACGGCGGACGCTACGACGGCTCAGGTGCTTGTAACGCCACCGGTTTCCTGGTTTGACACGGAGATTCAGCTTAAGGTGTTGCGGTGATTATTGCGACTTTTACAGCATAAGCACAGCAAGGGCTACGGTCCCAGCATGGGGGATGTGTAAAGGCATGAGGCCTAAATTTCCTGTCGATTGGTTAGGAGACCCGACACCAACCATCAACAACTCGGGGACACCTTTTTTTTTCTTAGCGCCAAAAAGCGCTAGGCCTATTTCTCAACCTCCAAGTTTAAAAATTCAGATCTCCCTGGAAAATGGACTTCATCGACTCTAGTTTGCAGCTCTTAATAAACCTGAACTTTATCTAACATCCTGTGAAAACAGAACTGGAAATTTCACCATACTTTGTTCTACAGCTTCATTTGAAAAAGTGCTCAAACTGAGCGCCGACGCACGCAATCTCCGTCGCCATTTTCGGAAAAACAAACATGTAAATATTTATCTGTATTTCTCGAATTTATTTCTAGGCATAAAGCCGACTAGCTTAGTGCTGTGCTAGATTACATGTTTATTACATCTTCAATGTTTTTATTTTACTAAGGTGACGATTTTAGCAACTATGAAAACTTTGAGGACTACACTAGCGTTATTATCTGCGGCTGCAATAATACATTTAAATTTTTATGCGTTATAGCATTTTAAAAACACAAGCTGGTTTATTTAATCTTTTGCCTAGGCTTTTATAAAAGCATTATTTAACGTAATCTTTTCTCATGAACCCTACCTTGTTCATAATGGCAACACAACTACGATTATTTTACCGGACGTTTTCAGTGTGTATCTTGTATTTTTATTTCAGGGCTCCGACCATAGTGATCTCAAATTCCGAATGCACAACTAAGCCTTTGCCTTTGCCTTTGCCTACAGCCTTAAAATCATTTATTTTAACTTTGAGCATCAAACTTCGTTTCCCCCCCTGTAACGGCGGACGCTACGACGGCTTAGGTGCTTGTAACGCCCCCG
>JAHWFP010066028.1:0-11487 GCA_023313725.1 Lithobius niger
AGAAAAAGTGAACATAAAGATGGAGTATCATTGGTGCAAACTGATCCCCTCAGTATCAGAGAGGAAGCCGACGAGGAGAAAAATTAAACAGGATCATACAGGTAGTCTGGGATAGGATGAGAGGAGAAAGGCAAAAGTGAAAGCATTAGGAATTTTTGTCTTTGCCTAAAAGTGTGGAATTCTTTAAGCTGGGAAGAACCGTCTTAATCTTTAGTCTTAACAGATATTTTAAAAGTGAAAAAAAAAAAAGGCCCGGTAATGCGATGGGCAAACTCGGGGATTGGAATTGAGACATCTTCAATCGTAGCTTGCCTGAGTGAAAGTCAGGAGTAAACCAGAATTGATACCATAAATCAGAGTAAGCAAACCTTTCTTACGGAATTAATGTTAATTTTCAAAATAAATTTCACCAGGTCGCATCAGCTTAAAGACGGTATTAAGACGGTTCGTTCTTCCCAGCTTTAAAAATTCCACACTTTTATGCAAAGAAAAAAATTCTAATGCTTTCACTTTTGCCTTTCTCCTCTCAATACATAGTGGTGCAATATATGTATAGTGGTTTAAAATAAATTTTACTGATTTTCGATTCGTACTGAAACGGTCGATTGCCAACAATTAGGTTTATTTTGTAGAGTTTTTAAAGTGAAGTGGACTTGCTGTTATTTATGCTGAAAGGCAGATTGAATGATAGAGCATTATCTGAATGTTGTGTGGCCAGTTTTCTTCAATATGAGTAGACAAAAATAATGTGAACATTTGGCACTTGCATGGTATGTGTGTTAAAAGAATGCGTTGAGCAGGCCGTAGATTTGTCATACCAGCCATGGATGCTGAAGGAGACCAGCAGCAAATGTGGTACGGATTTTGTCTGAGCTTAATTTCCAGTTGCCATTCAAATCAGCTTGATTCAGGAACCTTAGATGACCTCTGCCACTGCACTACGCCAAGAGGCATTTTTCTCACGTGTTTGTGAGGGTAAGAGTGTTTTGGGTTATGATGTAATTCGACATTATAGAGAAGCTGATGTGTTGCCAAGTTTTGTCATTTGCGTAATGACTACTAGGCTAAAGACGAATCTAAGCATTATATCATATTTTCTAGAGCGTCGCGTTACATCACAACCCAAAACGACAGGCAGCAATATGCGTTAGCATCTTTATTGATAATTCCAGGATGAACTCAAATGAACATGGTAACGTGCGAAACATTTTCTGCGATGAAGACTTTCTACTTTCAAAACTTTAGCAAAAGCTCGTTTTTCTGATCTTCTGATCAGCTTCCAGTACTCTTCAACAATAGCGATGCGTGTTTCAGAAAACGTTCAACCAGCGTGCGATTAAAATCCGCTGCATAGCTCTTTCACGACATCAGAAGTCTTTTAGACCACTCTTTAATACACATAGTTGGTCGATAGAGTATAGAGCCAGTGTCCACTTGACTGGTGGCCAACCATCCTGGCTACTCAACTGTTCCGAAAGCTCGGTGCCTCTTAAAAAGTTTGTGCTGCACTTTGGGACCTCATCATTTTACCTTCTGCTTCGGGGACGCACAGCCAAAGTCGTTGGAGTGACAGAGATCCACCCAAAACCAAAACTGGTATAAAAACCCACCAAGTTTTCAAAAACGATCGGCCTATGAAGGTAGTGATTTCACTCAACCAGAGAAAGGCCGCCAAGGTCAATCCTATTGGCCAAGTTAATCGCACCGACTAATAGTTCGAAAGTTAGATGAAAACTTGAAGATTGCTACTCACTGTAGCAATCGGCAAGTTTTCATTTAACGTCGAAAGTATTATTGGGTGCGATTAACTTGGCTAATAGAAATTACCTTGGCAGCCTTTCCCTGGTGGATTGATATCACTACCTTCAAAGGCCGATCGTTTTTGGAAACTTGGCGGGTTTTAATACCAGTTTTTGGTTTTGGGTGGATATCACAGCTTTCATAGGACTGTGAACGTACATAAGGTTACACCGTCTTATCTTCATCTGTACCTTTTTTCTAGAGGAATTTTATTTCTATAAATTTTTGCATTTATAATTTTCAAATTTACTATTGCCAATTAGTCGTTAGATTAGCCAAATTGACACGGCTTAATTTATTGTATGACCATTCTTCACATAAGACCTTCCATTCCATTATCTTTAATTCCATTTTTGCATTAACTGGCTAACAACCGCTGATTTCGTTCGCTTCGCTTGAGTTGTTTTGTTCATCCTGCAGTTTCCCCTTAATTTTTCAAGATTTCGTTCACATTTAATAACGCAGAAACCTCCGAACGTCGCTGTTACTAAAACCAGCAGAACGCGAAGCATTTTATTTTTGAGTTATTAACAAAAAAAGCCCCTTTAGCTCGTGGATGCTCAGATTGTTGCGTAACCATCATCTAACGTGCATCCCTTTATTCTTACGAAATCCACGGCAACGTTAAAGTTTCTTTATTTTGTCCTTCGTTACAGTTCAGTTTTTAGTTAGTTCAGGCTTTTACAATAAATCTAAGGACCAGTCGTGATTGTTCAAGCCATTGTTGCCTAAAATCGTTGGTTGCAACTTGGAAAAGAAAGAAAATTTAAATTCGCTAGTGGCGAATTTCAAAACCCTCCCACGCATTTGTCCTGACCCCTAAAACCCCCAAACCAACAAAAGGACCATCCTCAGATCACCATGCATCCGTGTGCAAAAGTTCAGCTTCGTAGGTCTTCTCAATTTTGTACTAGCCATGAGCAATGAGTCTATGGGATTTAACATGGGGCCAGCGTTACTAGCTGGTTACTAGCTAGCTAGTTAGTAACATAAAAACAACGTTATTGATGCATCTTTCTCTCTATGAATGGTGGACACTCAGCCTTTAACTTTCATTTTTTTTTATCCATGCTCCTTTGCCTTACATATACCACAATTTGAAAGATTTCTGTCGCATTGGGATTTATCCTCAACAGGCCAAAATATGCTTTTAGTTGCTTACAGTTAACAGACACATGTCTGCTAGTGAGGCTGCCTTTTTATCATAAACAATCAATTTTTTAACAATCGGATGTCTACAATGGGATGATTTACTGTTACTTGGCGGCGACACACTAGCATGTGTTTAGATAGTCATCTACACACACGCTAGTGTGTCGCGCCAAGTTAGGCAACAAACATCACAACAAACATCACAAAAATTCAATTGTCGAGGTTGTAAACCATTGTAGCGCGACGCCATTGCGTCAGTGTCTTAATCTTGAAGCATAGTTGGGCACATTTCAGGTACTTGGGGAAAATTAATAATGCGGTACAAAAGCTTAAATTGTGTTGAAATCGAGAGCAATGACCCACCTGACAAAAATTAACTCGTGTTTGAATGCCAGCTACGCTGCTTTCAATGCAAGATCTGCCTCTCAATAACGTTGAAAATGTGTTACTACCTAGCTAGCTAGTCCGCTTATCCCCATGTTAAATAGGGTGATTATTCATCGATTCCGAGATAACGGGAAGGCTTCCAGCTATGAAATTGGACGAATGGGTGCAGTACAATACGAACTGCGTACCTTTTATGGTTTGGAGCCTGGGGGCGTAACAGGGATGGCGTGGGTGGGCGCGTAAGTACGAAAATATTGTTATAACCATTGTTAGTATTGTCGGCATCGTCTGTCATTGGACGGCCAAAGTTCCGACAAGGAGAACGTGTATACTGACGTACGTGCCTAGGCACACACTAGTGTATCACGATAAATCTAAACAACGTTGCAAAGAAATTGTATTCACGTCCAATTCACGAAAAATAAACAAAGTGTAAAAACAAAACAAAATAATCAAAGCCAAAAACTGGTAAGGAGGACACCAAGTTGAGAGGGGTTCGGCCCTTCAAAGGAGTGATATCAACACACCAAAACTAACTAAATACAACAAATTACAACAAAATTAAAGCCAAACCAAAAGCCAATAAAGAGATGACGAAGTTGAGAATGGTTCGGCCTATAGGCAAAAGGTAGTTGCAAATTGTTGAAAACCAATTTCTTGTTGACGTGGCACTTTATTACTCATCTGCACTGTAGTGGAGTTGAGTCAATACACAATTAAAAAAAAAGGAGTGATATCATATCAAAAACCAAAACTGGTGAAAGGGACCGCCAAGTTTCGAATGGTTCAGCCCTTCAAAGGAGTGATATCAACACACCAAAACATTCGCCAACTTAATCGCACCAAATAATACTTTGGACGTTAAAATTATGAAAACTTGAACATTGCTACTTTCGGTAGCAATGTTCTAGTTTTCATTTAACCTTCGAATTATTAAGCGGTGCGATTAACTTGGCGAATGTTTTGGTGTATTGACATCACTACTTTGAAGTTTTGGTTACCAGTTTCGGTTTTGATATGATAAAGAAAACAAGAAAGACTGTATTGAGCAGGCCAATTAAATTTTCAGTTTGTTTGTAATATAGGAAAAATTCTTGAGAGGTACTCTTTTAGCACAAGGCATGAACGAAGTCAGCTAGTAATTTATTAAATTAACCATTATGTTTGTTTTCAGTTTTTTTTTATTTTGCTTTATTTATTTACTATCGGAGTCGCTCGCTTCGCTCGCTCATTCCGCGTCGTCTCGCTGCGCTCGAGGAGATTTCTTGCTGCAACACTTATGATACAGACCTTCCACATAAAAAACGATCAAGAAAATTATAAGAGTGTAGTATGAGATATCGGTTATCTCGAGAGAAGGTCAGTATTATTTTTTTACGTCCAAGGAGTCGAGCAAAAAGTTAAGATCAAGCAATTTATCAGAAAAGCACTGTTTCTGATGACAAACGCTGATTTTCGTTCGCTTCGCTCACTCAATCAGCGCAAACACCGTTTTAAAACTAAATCTATTGTTTTGATTTTTCCCTGCATCAAGTCAATTAATACAAAACCAATTTTAAGATGTATATGTGGTTTGTTGCGAAATAAGTTGTCCGTGCATTCTTTTCCAGATCATCTCTCTTCGCTCGAGGAGCTTTTCATGAACAAACTATGACGTCATAAGCAATCATCAAGAGGGTTTAAAAAAACTTTGACGTTAGTTTTTCAGGGTTTTTCGCATATTTGAGGGTGATAATATCAAGTTATAGCGATGAAAATAGGCCTATTAAAAGCGCAGTTTAATTATCTTTCGTTTGGTCCTACTCCCATCTTTGTAGGTGCTTTGGTTCCGGAGGAGTAGAGGTACAAACACGCACGCACGCACATCATACGTCCTTAATTATGTAGATTTTTTACAATTATGTAAGCCAATAATGCATATTCATAACATGAGGTATGTAATGGGAACACAAAAATCTGTGAAGACAAACATGAATGTGGTGCATCGATTGAATTTTTTTTATTAATGGGCTTCAGCTATTGACTAAATGACGTAACGCGTGTGCTTTTGGGTGTCGTTTTATGCGCCAAGTCTCTTATTGTTTGTTAACTTCTGATTAATTTCCTTGAATAACGATTGGAGCTGATGCTGGAGCTGATGTTTCCCTGCAACCCTTGAATTTCATAAATTTGCAGACTTACGTCTACAATTGCCCAATTTCATAGATTTAAGAACTCAAGTGCACAAAGAGGGAAAATACAAAATTTGAACGAAATTGCTCAATCGGTTCAGAAGTTATCGCCGATCCAGACAAAAAATTGCATTGCAAAAGATCAGTAATAATGGATTACATCACACCATCTGCAGTATGAACAACACATGCACAATAAACTCAATAAAGCAGTTGCTATGGATATGATGCTAGCCCTTGATTTTGAAATTTTTAGAGCACTAAGCATTGTACTTTTGCTAGCTACCTATACCTAGGTCCAACTTGCTTGTGTAAGGGTTCAAAGTAATGTAGTGGTTGCGGTAACTGAAGATAACGTGCATTAGGAAATCAAACATTAGGCTAGGACGGTAGAAAAAATTCACGCCCAAACTAGGTGGTGCAGTTGTTGTTGCTGATATTAAATGCTCACCTTAATACATGGAGGCTAATGGATATGGGCAACTATAGAGTTATCAAGTTATGGTTAAGTTATAACTTTTTTGACGACTGTGGCTGGGCGTAATACTAATTGGGTTTTAGCTAGGTTAGTCCGAATAAAGACCCATGACTGGTGGAATTGTCATTTTAAGCAGATTTAGGAGGACTCAAAGGCAGACTAGGAATGACTCTAATCTGAGGGCAAAGCACAAGTCGCTTATCCTAACGCTCTACAATAATGATTTTAAATTTGACACTCGTATTTGATATAATAAATAAATTCAATTTTCCTGCCCACAAGAGGGACGTGGGGGTAGGAATGGGTCGAATTATCAACCACTTACAACCTACCCAACGTTAAAGGTAGCTTTTACAAGAAAAACAGAGACCAGCACTCGGTCTTCAATTGCTCCATCATGTCTCGTTGGGTTTTTCAGAAGCATGGTACTCTGGCCTTAATAGATGTGGTGTAAGGTTTACATTTTTCAACATTCTCTTAAACCCGGTTACGGACGAGGCCGTGACCACCTCCTCACTCAACGAGTTCCAAACGGGGACCACCCGACATGCAAAGAAGTGCCTACGGCAATTTATCCTATGTTTAGGGAGAGTCAACTTAAGGCTGTGACCGCGTGTTTTGGTGGTTGTGCTCAGCTCAAAAAACGGTAAATCAATTGGTAATTTGTGGTGCAAGATATTGTAGGCTAACACCAAGTCCACCCTGAGACGCCTTAACTCAAGTGAATCCATTTTTAAAATGCTTAGTCGTTTGGGGTATGTGTAATTTTGTATGCCCGGCATTGCCTTCGTGTACCGTCGCTGCACGGACTCCACCCTGTCAATGGAAATAGCCCGGTGACCACACCTGGCTGGCATACTCCAATAAAGGCCGCACAAAGACTTTAAAAGCCCACAGCTGGGTTTCTCGATTGCCAGATGTGAAAGACCGTCGGACGATAGCAGCTCGACGATTTGCGCGCATAGACACATTGCAGCACTGAACATCAGATTTCAGATTTGACTTGAAGAGCACCCCAAGATCCCTTACAGAATTCACCGTTTGGAGTACATTTGTCCCCAAAAGGTAATCCGACTTCACCGTCTTCCCCACATGGAAATTTGAACATGTATTTATAGATAGAGGAAGCTGCCATGTAGTTGCCCAGTCTACAACTTCATCAATTCCATGCTGTAAGATCTGCGTGTCCACACATGTTAAAATTTGTAAGTGGCATTTTAAGTCGTCTGCGAATTTAGCTTGTGTGATTTGGTCATTACTGCATTGAAGATCATTCAAGAAAAGAACAAAGAGCAGCGGGCCCAACACAGATCCCTGTGGTACACCACTAATAATCACTTTATCAATGGATCTAATACCACCAAGCACGACATGTTGTGTTCTGTTACTGACAAAGGCATTGATCCAGCGAAGGAGGTTGCCAGTAAATCCACATTGGAAAAGCTTAAATAAAAGTTTTGAGTGAACCACCGACTCAGAAGCCTTCTTGAAGTCAAACAAAATTATGTCAGTTTCGATTCCCAGGTCTAAAGCTTCTGTCCACAAATCCAGAGACAGCAACAGTTGTTGCACTACCGATCGCCCAGGCAAGAAGCCGAACTGATCCTTTTTCATTATGTTGAAGTTATTTATAAACTTCATCATTTCATTTTTTATAATGGTTTCCATGATCTTGCAAGGAATACATGTTAGAGAAATGGGGCGATAATTTTTGGGATCAGAGGGGTCCCCCTTTTTTGGTACGGGTACAACACTTGCTGTTAGCCAGACATTTGGCAACTTGCACTCCACGAAAGACTGATTAAAGATTTTTTCAAGTGGGTAAGTGATTTGACTGCCGATTTGTTTGTTAAAATAGGCTGATAGGCCATCTGGGCCTGTAGCGTGACTTTGTTTCATTTTATTTAAACAGTTTAAGATGTCATTCGACCTAAACATTACCATAGAACACTTTGCATTTAGATTTATTGATGTAAAATTTGGGTTTAGAATTGGGTTTGGATGTTGAAGATCGTCAAGTATACCATTTTTTGAAAATTCATCATTTAAAATCTCGGCTTTTGCCAGGTTCTCAGTTATTAGGGTACCATTAACTCTTAGTGGTGGAATCCTACGAATAGTCTGTGTTTTGTTCCTATAGAAACGAAAGAGTGAAGAGGGACTTCCGTCTGTGAGTATTTGTCGTTCTTTCAGAATACTTAGTGCTTTGACATGGTTCGAGTAAAGCTTTTTACATTCATTATAAAGTACTTTATTGATGTTATTTTTATGATCTTGATAGCGTTTCCAGAGTTTACGCTTTTTATGTAGCAGGTTTGTTAATTTAGCATCAGTAAACCGTTTTTTTTTTACCCTTGCCTTCTTAAACGTACTACAATCATCTGTAATTACAGAGAGATGAGAGTGGAAAATATTCCACATTTCATTAACATCATTAGCCCGCTTTAGTATTTGCGTCCAATTTTGAGCCAACAATCTCGAGCGTAGTAACTCGAAATTTATAGTTCTATGTTTAGGTATTACATTTGTCATCAACTCATGTTGCAGTTTAAAGATAACAATCGAGTGGTCGCTAAGACCGAGTTCAGATTCAATTTCTACTTCGAATATCACTCTAGAATCGTCTGTCAAAATAATATCGAGGATGTTATTTCCTCTCGTCGGTTTGGTAACTAATTGGGTTAATCCTAGAGTTGCAATCTGAGCCAAAAATAATTTATGTGTTCTCTTGATGGCACTTTCGACTGACCAGTGTACTGTGGATAGGTTAAAATCACCCAGAACCAAATTTGAGTAGTTCCGGTGCTGCTTAAAATTAATAAAATTACACATTCTGATAATCTGGTCCTCACTGTCGCCATCCGGCAAATAGCCCAAGATTATGTTTAGCTTAGCCCTGGCTAACTGGATACACATCGCTTCTGCCCCCACAGAGCATTCCGCAAGTGCCACATCTAACTCCTCCCAATAAACACAAGCAATTCCACCCCCTCGTTCACCACGGTCCCTACGTAAAACAGAGAATGGAAAGCCATTTGTAATCATGGCATCGGTGACATCGCTAGTTAGCCATGACTCCGTAATGAAATAAATATCACAATTGCGGGATGCCAGATGTAGGTGGAAATCTGCAAGATTCGCTACCAAGCTGCGTGCATTTACCAAGGCACACTTAATAAAACTCTCAACACTTAGCGTAGATTGAACACTAGTCATTCTTGACCCATTCGCACAAGTTATGGCTCCACCTATCATGGGTTGGGGTTGTTTGTCAGTAGATTCCCCATTTAAGAGTCTGCGTTTCCCTGTTGTTGTACTTCAGGCTGGCATTTGTATTGATCATGTATCAATCTACTACCATCGGATTTTGAACTCCTGATCGTCTCCATCTGGAATAATAGCCTTGGTGGCCCATGGCAGGAACAATATTGGTGTCCAATATCGCTTGGAGCTCTGCAGCCAGAACTGCTTTGCCACGTATGGTCAGGTGTGTGCCATCCCTCGACATCAAGGTGTAATCCGACAATATCTGCTGATCTATAGAGATGAAGTTAAAATTTCGATCAACACAAAGTTGCTTCAATAATTTGTTGCACGGGGGTACCATGGCATCTTCGTGCATTCTTTCCTTTCCCAACCGTGGAAACATCGCGACAAATGACAAGTTTGCAAGTGGGCGAATATTTTTTACTTTCACTGCAATATTTTCCAGCATGGTCACTATTTCTTGTGGTGTATTAACGGTCACATTGTTGGAGCCTACGCATATAATAACGTTAATCTGTTGTTCAGTGCTCTCCAGCAAATGTTCAACCTTTTCCAAGAGACGTTGTGCAGTGCACCCAGGTAATATACAAGTGATAGACTTAGCATGGTCGTTTATCTTCAACCGCCGCACATGTGAATCGCCGATGGCAATGCAAGGTTTAGACACTTTTTTGACAGAAGGAATATTATCCTTGTTTTTTTGCCTCATTTGTCTTGTTTCGGTTATCGGGTTAAATTGGTTAAGTCTATCAATCAATTTCTGGTTTACAGGAAACTTCCTAGATGTTAATTTGCTTTGAGCTAGCCCATCTTGAACTACCCTTTTGTCTGCTGTTGTCATTTTGTTGGTTTTACCAGCTTGAAGTTTTTTCTTACGTTTTGTGACATTACTAGGCAGGGTAAATTCTGGCCCTATCAATGAATGTCTACTATTTGTAGGCCGCTCATAAGTGTTCGGCACAGAAGCATCTTGTCCCGTAGACTTGTTCACTTGTTCAATGTGGGTCGATAGTAGCTCGATTTTCCCATCTTCCCTGGGGTTCAGTAGGGTGCTAATTTTGTAAAGGATAATGACCGAAAACCGCGGGCATTCCTAAACAATGCCCGAGGGCGCGCAGCGTCCCGAGGGCCATTGTTTAGGAATGCACAAGGTTTTCGGTTATTATCCGACTTAATGCCCATTACGGCGAAGAGCTCGTTCCCATTGTCGGCTATTGTTTGCAGACGTTCTATGCTTTGAAAGAACGTGGTATTGTTATGTTCTTGAAATAACGGGCCATTGTTTTACATTATTGGTAAAGATTCGAAAATAGTTGAACGTGTTGCGGGAAACTAAAATTCTTGGTAGGCTACTGATGATCAAAATGCCTTATCGTATTCCCTGTTTGTACTTTTCGATGTGCATGTTTGTGCGTTGCGTGTCATAAACGAGGACAGAACTTTCACACAAAGACAACAAACTTTTGGCAGGTCAAATTAAATTGGGCGAGAATACCTTGAATACATATTAAAGGTTTCAAAAATAAATCAACGTGGGTTAAAACACATAAAAGGAAAGAAGAAAACAAGCCGAACAACGATGTGATCTAGGGACGAATTGGATTGCTAGTTTGAATCCGGGTCATGCCACTCCAAAGGTGGCTCACTGTACTACGTTAATTCTACTGTATTATTTTTGCTGTTTGGCTTGTTTTCCTCTTTCCTTCATGTAATTTACAGGAATTTGTGTTTATTTATTTAAAACATATAAAAGTGCAACCAAAGAGAGTCAAAGCATTTTCTCTTCCCGACAATCCTTCTCGTTGTCCTGGCAACGTGCACAAACTGTGTCAAAATTATTGGCCCGAACATGCAAATACTGAGATTGTGTATTTTTGCCCCAAAAAGAAATACAGTAATAACATTTTGTATTACAACCGCCCCGTGGGTGAAAATGTTCCGGGCAACATCGTCAAAAATGTTGCAACAGATGCCAATTGCTAAGTTGGATGGCTAATTAAGCAATCACAACATTCGTGTCAGCAACAACTTTGTATCGACCCAACGTAAGAGCAGCTCATTGTGCAAACAACTGGCCACCGTAACTTGAAATTCTTACAACAGTACAAGAACAGTAGCCGTGGTATGCAAGCAAATATCATCGGAATTTTGAACGTCGTAGCAAATGTATCAGGCCGGAGTGTTACAAATGAAAACCCGGTCAAACATTTGGTGAATAAAAACTGTAACCAT
>JAHWFP010066037.1:5425-16815 GCA_023313725.1 Lithobius niger
ATGAGGGCCGAAGAGTCGCGTGACGTCACGAATGAGGGCCGAAGAGTTGCGTGACGTCACGAATGAGGGCCGAAGAGTCACGTGCCGCGAACGAGCCAATCGGCACTCGCGATGCCAAAGCGTTTGAACAACGGCCGTTGAAATAATACATTTCATTGGAGGAATTCAGGCAGTGACGTTGGAGTTGATGACCTCATTGTTCATGGGCCAGGAAATTGGGAATCCCCTCTCTCGGACGCGAACATGATGGCGTCTGTACGTTACGTCGTTCCGGAGATATGATCGTTTGAACCAAAGGCTATTTTAACCAAATAAACGCAGTTTCATGTCCATTTTGGCAACGATGCCAACAATAACATTGACTTAGGTAATAAACGGATGATATTAAATTAAATTAACCTAAATAAACCGAAAATATACGTTCCAAATTACGTAATTCAATCGGAGTTACGCCTCCGATGTACGCAATAGAATTTTTTTTTTTAACAGGGCGTAGAACTCGGCTGAACCGGGCTCACGATACATCATCGTGTCGGCTTTTTCACAGTGGAATTGCGATGATATATCGTCGCTTAGGCCTAAAAGGGTTAAGAAGACAGCGTAAAGCAGGTTAAAATTAGCTTGAGATGAACAACTATCTACAGTGTGAAAATGAGCATAAGCTTGCTGGAATGATTTTGATTTTTCCAATGATTCTGACTTTGCATTTCGCAGTATGACCAGTAGGACTAATGGTATTATTATCGAATTTATGAAACTGTTAAGCAGGAAATGAGATTTTGCCCATAATTAAAAGGTATGTCTCACTACAGTAGTGTGTAGTGTTGGGCGGTACCAGAATTTCAGACAGTCCCGGTACTCGATTTTCTGCAGTACTTTTGAATCAGGAGGTTCTGGTATATCAGTGCTGTGGTGCCAATAACCAAATGTTAAATAATACCCCCTGATTTAAGCTGAATACATGTTTCACCACAGATTTGATAAAGAACAAAAATGTCTAAAATTTGTGGTTAACATGCTATGCAAGTATGAATGCAAATGTAAACAAACGCTGGTTAGGCCATTAAAAAAAGAAAAGTTGGTTCTCAGGCCCTCCCGCACCGATTTTTTGACAGGAAATAAAAAGAAACGACGCGGCAAAAATAGCAGTTACAGATCAAAAATGGTCCTTAGTGAGAAATGAAAATATAAAATTACCATTCCTGTCGTTTAATAATTGTATGGACATGTGGTAAGCAGAATTACAAGGCAGTGTTCTTTATTTTGCCCAAAATAAAAAAAAAATTCCCTAAAAAGTACGGAAAAATAGGGCCATAAAATAAAATTCCGCCCGCCCGCACGGATCTCATGAGAAAAATGCCCGAGAACCAACTTTCTTTTTTTAAGTGGCCTTATAGCATCAAAGTTATGCAAATTTGGCTCTATTTTTATGAATTTAGAATTCCAATTTTACCATTGTTGATTTTTAACTGATTGTTGCAACCTTTGACCCCTACAACACCAAGGACTAAATGAACTATTGTTATAATTTTTTAGTGCCTTTTTTCATATTAAAACAATACTGGTATTTGATGTTACTGTGGTTTACCATAATTTCAATATGGCATTAGTTATAGGTCGTTAGTTATTTCTTAGTTCACAATGAATAAAGAAATTGTAGTAGGGGTGTGCAAGTATAATTTAAGTAGAGTCGAGCCGAATTTGCAACAGAAGAATTGAGTATTGAGCCGAGTTCGAGTATTTGAACACTTGTATTTTGCAAGTGTCTTTTTTATTTGTTAGTATATGACAATAAGATGCTGCTTAACAGACTGCGGGTCAATGTCTACAAGTAATTTTCCATTTTTTAGGATATAACTTTAAAATGGTTTGAGCTAGTGGCTTTTAATTCACACCGCCGGAAAGCTCTCTTCGAGATGATGAATTTGGTATATTTGCAAGTTAAAATCGGTAAAAAAAATTGGCGAAGTTATCGCATTTTTACCAGATTTTAGTTTGGTTGGGATAAATCAAGTCAAGTTTGAGCAGATAGGAAACTCGACTCGGAACCTAAAACTTTATAGAGACTCGCACACCCCTAAATTACTTGTTAGGCAGTTTATGTAAATTTTTATTGCCGACGAAAATATCATTACCTGTTTTTTATAGCGTTTCCCTCCTTTTGAGCATTAATTTCCCTGGAAGCTTGAAAGTTGGCTTCCCAGCCGGGCTTGTACTACTGCACATGAGCAGGATTGTGCTGGCTATATATACTCGGCGCAGCCGTCCGATGGTATCATTTCTCGTAGGGCGCTCACGACGACGTGACCACCTTGAGCTCTACCCACTCCATCCTCCTCTGCGGATCCGCCGGTCCTCAGGGCCAGCTGGCTTTGTCATCCCATAGGACACATCCTACTCGAATACGATCAAAGGATGGCTTCTACTAGGATGCCCTTCTACTGCCAAGGACCTTTTGGATCTCCCGGCCACCTCTATTCCGACTTTAGGAGCAGGTAGACGGAGGACCGATCCGTCTTCCCCTCGAACAAGGATACATCCATCTCCACAAGTGTTACACCGCTGATCAGGACGCTCTCCTGTCCAGCGATCCTCGACGATCCGCCAATTGCTTAATCCACCATCCGCTATGTTTCCAGTGCTGCTGTCCTCCTTTCCAACTGAGGCAGCTAGAGGCGCATTTCGCAGAGGCCGGCCAGATAAGGAACGCGTCCCCTACATTTCACAGGCACCCTCATCCAGAGGACCGTCCATCCTACCCGATGGTCGTGCTATACGAGGACGTCTGCATTCTCCGTTCCCATCCTTGCCTTCACCAGCTACTACAGTTCCTCTCGGCTCCTCCGACTGACTCTCACCCACTTTCCATCCACCGTATTCCGTTCGTTTGCCCAATCCTTTCCCTACAGTTCGTCGACTCTTTTGCGACCCAGACATTTCACCTACACGGCGTCCCTTTCAAGGTCCCATTCATGATGTGTCAGAAAGAACATGGTCCTGCTCCTTCTCCCTCGCCTGTCTTCATTGACTTGTTTTTTGACGAATCACCGTCCTCACCAAACTTCGATGTCCATTACACAGTCCTAGGACGTCAATCTCTGACTTTCTGTCCCTCACAAGGACCGATCTTCGTTCAAGGAAAATCTCTGTCCCTGGAATCATTGCATTGTCATCAACAGGACACCCATGAAAGGCGTCCCTCGACTCGTCCTGTACAATCACTCATGTTCATTCCCGCAGTGTTTCCTGCACGTCTGTCATCACACCTCCTTGTCTTCAGCATCCTTTGGACGAACCTGATGCTGACATACTGTAATCATTGGAACCTCTTATCGCATTCAACGGACATAATGCCATGCTCCCTGTGTCGGGGCAAGGCTTCAGGAGTAGCATTAGGCTTTCGTGTCCTCTAAAAGCATCATTCTCATCCGTCTCTTGTTCATTTATACGGCTTTTCTGGGCGAGGATTCCGTTTCATCCACCTCCATGTGGGGACGATATAATCACGATCCTCGCCTCCCTTTTTAGGAACTTGTTTTCACAAACTCAACTTTATCAGTCTATTCCTTCGCCTTTCTACGCAGTACCTGGCTTCCAACGACTCTTCTTCCTCAAGAAAATCGGGCAATTCAATCCTAATACCTCACCAACCAGCTGTCTGCATTGTGATTCAACTTCGAAACTCTGTTCCACTTTTTATGTTGACCACGATCCGCCTTACGGACAACGTACGCTCCTCACTTCCGTTACAGTCCGCCCCATCATGCTTTCACCTTACACAATTATCCATCGTTCAGGCACGTCAACTGATCTACAAGAACATTCGTCATCTGCCTGCTCACTTTACATGCCTTCCATAGTCCATCCTACGGACGGTATCCGCTCCTCACATCTGCCAGTAACATTTGCGACACCACACACCATCCGCCTGTCAGTCTCTCACATGGGAGCACCATCTTCCCAACAAGGTAGGCGATTTCAATATTTTTCCGATTTCCTATCTTGTACCCCACGGTGTTGAGACCCCTGCATGCGGTTCCTCCTTCTGCTTCTTTAACCATTGCTAATTATAACAATTTACCACACTGCCTGACCTCACTTAGGATGTAAACCTTTCCGAAACAGCGGATCGCTCCTCAGCCCACAAATAGTTTCGACTTTTAGTGAAATTGGCCTAGGAATCAGGGTTGGCTTCGCCAGAGATTAGTTCCCGGGGATGCCGGCTTGTACATGAGGGGAAAGCGATCCTAGCCCTCCTCCAAGGTGACAAAGTCCGCTATAAAAAACAGGTAAAGTATATTTTCGTCGGCTATAAAAAGACTAAAATTGCAGGCCTTGCACCAGTTTAATTTTAGTTTTTATTGCCTAATCGAAAATATACATTACCTTAAGTCCCACCCAGGCCTCCCCTCCACGGTCTAGGTTCTGGGTGAGGAGAAATGCCATCGGATGGCTGCGCCGAGTATATATAGTCAACCCAATCCTGCGCATGCGCAGTAGTACAAGCCTGGCTGGGAAGCCAACTTTCAAGCTTCTAGGGGAATTAATGCTCAAAAGGAGGGAAGCACTATAAAAACAGATAATGTATATTTTTGGTTTGGCAATAAATACTAAAATTAAGGTGGCAAAGGGGTAATTTAACTTTTTTTTAAAATTTTATAGTGTGGATTATGAAAATTGGTTGTGTAATGCCAATCATTATTACAAACATTTTTTGTAGGAAACCTTTTTCAATTCGAGTCATACAAACTGGCTAATTAGCATAAATTATGCAAATTAGGCCTATAAGGAAATCGATGATAACTACATTCTAATTAACATTTTAATTCAAAGTAAACACCGAAATGTCACAAAGACTATAGAGAGGGTCACTTACTAGGATTTTTTTTCTAAAATTAATGGAAGTATGTTTTTTTTATTAATTTTTTATCAAATTTACATAAATAATATGCACCTTTATAAGTAATTGAAAGAAAAAGTAACTTTTTATGCTTTGATCTACTTTCTGCTAGTATGTGACCCTCACACATATTTGACGAGGCTACCTTCAAAATTTCAATGAAATTAAACCAAAATTGAAGGAGTTATGCATGATTAACCTTAATATTTTAACAAAAGCATGCAATTTTGGAAAATCGAGGTTAAAGTTGACAAAGCTGTAATTTACAGATGATTTCAGCCTTAAAAATCACCACAACCATAAATATGACCTGCTTGTTCAATTCTGGAGTGTTCAAACCCTTTCTGTATTGCCCTTAGGCATTTCCTTCTCTTTTTAGTGGTTTCAGATGACTTTTTGAACTGTGGTACAGCTTATCTGCATCCCGTGTATTCAGTGGTATCTCAGTATTTCCACCTACTGGAATGTGCATTGCAGCCAAAATACTGCTTCTGTTGAGGCTCATCTTTAAAATGGCAGGCAGCTTGAGCAGCAGCTACGCTTAGGCATTGTTTTCCGTGAAAAGGCGTGCACTAACTTGTGGAGGCCGCCATTTTCTGTTCTGAACGCCCTCTGTTGACGAAATCACTTACCAGAACATCCAGAAGCCATTAAGAAGAGAACACCGTTGTGCAGTTTATTGTGGCATCAAAAATTATCGCTTTACTCCTATTATAAGTGCCTCAAAACCAAATCCTTTGCAACTTCTGGTCATACTTCCGGCCAAACTTCACGAATTCATGTTACAAAAAAATTAATAAAAAAAAAGTAAAGTGGATATTGATAAGCGGTTTTCACAGAAAGCAAGAGAAGTAAATGGTGCATAATTAGCAATAAAAATAAATAAACGTAAAAAAAAAATATTTTCCCAAATCATTACCCCTTTGCCACCTTAAGCAGGTGCAGGGCCTGCAATTTTAGTCCTTTTGCGTTCATGGTCTTAAGCCTGGACATTTTAGAATTAAAAAAACTTTCTATGGTGCATTAGGTGTAGTTCAAAAGTTGGAACTTAAATTTCTAATATGGTGCGCAATTAAGGAGTAACTAGAAATTTTCACTGAGGAAATAATGTTCAACGTTTTAGTAAACGCAGGCGAAGTAAAGGGTTAATTCTCATTACTCGACCCAAGTTGGATATTCACATTTGCTTCCTAAATAATTTGGGTAACATCCTATCACTTCAGGTTAGGCATGGTTCTAAAGGAATCAGTAATGCACATGATATTGAGGTTATCCATTGTTTCCACATTTTTCCTAATATTTAGCAAAAAGAGCAGTAGTTTCTTACTAAAAGAAATTAACAAAAACAGAATTGCTTAATAAAACCTAATTTGGTTTGTATTGTTTTTGCAGAGGTCCTGCCTTAATTCCTTATATAGAAAATCTACCTCCATTATCGAGGACAGTAGAAGGTCCCTTCAGAATGCCTATAATAGATAGGTACAAGGTAAGCAACTACTTAATGTTTGACCATGAAATAAATTTAGTGGTTTATGTGGTTCAGTTTAAAAATATTGCTTGCTTAAATATTAAGGCTAGGCTGATACCTACTTCGATTGATCTAATCCGATAGTGTTTCACTAATGCTTCATCGCAGTTACTCCCACTCCAATAAAGGTAATGTTTCTTCCAATTCAGAAAAATCCAAATGTAAAGCAAAGATTTTTGCAATTTTTTGGGACTGGCTAAAGGATTTAAAAATGACTGATCCTATCTGTTTGAAATGGAAAGCTAGTGAAAAAATTATTCGAATGGTGTAATGAAACCTCAAAAATGATCACAAACATAAAATATCACAAAAAATAACGTTTTACCAGAACCGCTAGCTGATTCTGATCCGGTACCGGTGGAGTTGGTGCCTAAGACTGTACCGACCAGCAGTTTTGCTTCTAACCCGGCGAGCAGAATAGAAATGACAACATTGCCGATCACTTGTTGATCGATCGTAGCGTTGTGGGCAGAACCAGTAATGTGAATGAAAACATTTGCGTTATGCAATTCAAACAGAAGAAACCATTGTGCACATGCACACTACAGCTTTGCTCAACTAGGCCTTAGTTATTGTTTGTGCAATCTATGCGGGGAAGTACGGCATCCAGCGATGATTAAGAAGTTTGTTTCTTCACATCGCAATCGTGAAAAATTTTTGCTGCTATTAAACAAGTTGATGCTGAGAAATTACAATTAGTAGGTAATCGAAATAATTGAACAGGAGCTGCTAATGCTTATCGTCAATTTGAACTAATACGATGTAGAAAATGAAATTGGATAGTATCTGTATGATAAATTTGCTAGTGTTCCCCTCAAATAAGATTGGATTTGTTACTGGTAAAATATGATCGTTTTACCGCTAGATCCGATCATGCTCTGATTGGCAATGATTGGATCGGTCCAGCCTCACTTCTAACATTTAATTATTTTTAACGTCGTTAGATAGTGTAAAAGTAGAACGTGTTGTTCTCTCGTTTATAACAATGCTCTTTATAATGTTAAACTGCTTTTACATATGTAGTGTACTACGTTAAAATCGTTACAACGGTACAAGTTGGCTTGGCTGGAAGAAGTTATTGATGGAAACTGTTTTTAAAGTTGCCAATTGCGATAAAATTGTTGTTTACATGTTTTCGTTGCTGTCAGCAGTATCGATCTTCAACTGCGTCTCTGATTCAGCCACTTCAGTTACATTCACAAGCTTGAATCTGGTTCCGCTGACCAGCAAAACCAAACTGGAAGGCAAGGATGGTGGATGGAAGCTACAGGCAGATACGAGTAGCTAATGATCAACTGGTATGATGTTTTCGAAGATAACAAATATTTCCAACCTGCAACATCTTTAATTGCAGGAGAACTCAAAGGCAAAATGCTACAAGTGGGGGGAAAACTTATTGCATAGGCCCACTGCAAGCTTTGTTAGGGGGCCATGAGGATCCCGAGCAAAGCGAGCAGCTAAAGCCTAGCAGCCGCTGTCTGTAGTATCCTTGTCTCCAAATGCCCACGAGTGAATGCCCACGTAAATCCCGCGACTACCCTTACCAAACACGAAACTTTGTAAAAAATTTCTCTACTGGAAATTAGTTCGTGCTGAAGAGACTACAAGAAAAATTGCATAAACAAAAGTAACTTTACCACTTCGTAGTTGTTTTTGCGAAATTTTACCACACATTATTTAAAAAGTGGTTACCACGGTTCTGTACCTTGTGATGTGAAAATATTCTTCACTTTGAACTGAGTTCGTTGTGTTGATTCTCAAATTATCCTGAAGGTTCAGTTGCTAACTTATTTCAAATTTTTGCGATTTATCATGTACACGTGCTAAATTTATATTTTACTTTTTTTTGTTTGTTCGCAGGATATGGGTACTGTTGTCCTGGGAAAAGTTGAAATGGGCCATGCAAAAAAAGGCCAACAGTTACTACTGTTGCCAAATAGGGTAAGTGGATACCTATTACGAATGCGAAATGTTGAAAAGTCTGAGCCAAGTAAGCAACTTGTACTCAAACTCTGGAAAAACTCGAATCTTTCATCAATCTTTGACAGATTTCGAGATAATCCAATGTGTCAAATTTGTTGCCTCAATGAGATATCCTGGTGGTGCCGATTTAAAGTCGATAGCTGAAATCATTTTCAAGTTATGTCCTTTCAACAGGAAAACCATGACCCAAACAGTCAGTACCTCATTCATCTTTCAACAATAAATCTCCTTAATTTTTTTTCAGTACTGCTCATGCTACAATGCATGCAATATTTATTAATTTTCTTTATTAATTCTGTTCGTTAACAATGCAGTAAGAAAGCTGACGATGGTCGAAACTTGAAAATGGTTTCCTGTCTGTGCATTGGAGAGCACTTATTGAGGTGATCGATGACGCTTTGGAATGTTAAAATCTGTTTAAAAATTAGTTTTTATAAATATATAAAATTTTAAGAAACATTTTTTAATTTTTTTTTCCAGACACCAGTTGAAGTGATACAACTTTGGTCAGATGACGATGAAGTCAACAATATAGTTAGCGGTGAAAATGTGAAAATAAAGTTAAAAGGAGTAGAAGAAGAAGTAAGTGTTTCTTTGCTATTTTTCTTTTTGTTTGTTTTGTTGGGCTACCATCAATTGTACATAAGCAAGTTAATTCGGTAGTACATATCTAAAGTCGCTCATTGTCCGCGGCCATAAATCAAAAAATCCGCGCCGAAAATTTAACTTTTTCGGCGGAATTCCGCGGCAACCATTATATGGGTTTTCACGACTTTCCGCGTCAATAAAATTAAGTTTCCACGACATTCCGTGCCCCCCCTCCCCACCCCCAAAAAATTTTTAACAAATAAAAGCCTACATCTACGCCTACTTCATACTTGTCATGGTAGAGACTTAAAAGTTTCCACAATTGGACTATATCAATAATTCTTGCAAGAATAAATATTTCGTTAGTGTCTCACTCCATGGGTGATGGAAATAAAACCAACTCGCTCCATGACCGGCGACAATTTTTTTCTAACTCGCTGCTTAAAAGGTTAACCAAACCTATAAATTTAGTTAAAAAAAAGTGCGATTTGAGGGAAATAATTGATTTCCGCGAGAAATGTTCTTTTCCGCGATCGTCGGTGGAAACTTTAATGACCCCGAACATAGCAATAATCCCGTACCACTGAAAATAAACTTCGTCAGAAGCTTAATTTAAGATCCGCGATTTTTGGCTAATCGTGGAATCGCGTATTATGAGCTACTCTATACATATCTGTTGTGAATATGGCATGAAGAAGTCTAGCAGTGATCATCAAGCCTGCACTGGTCCCAACTTTACCAGTCCAATATTGATACCGATCCAGTTTTAAAAATTTTGTCGATACTTATCTGGTGCTCAACTTTGGATTGGCTCCAACCAATCCCTACATTAAAAATTAGCTTGTATTAACAGTTCGGTTTATGTTCAGCATAGATATTCGTTAAGGCTGTACCGGTTCGGCCGTTCAAAAGAAAAATACTGAACTGTTTCCACTTTAATTGACCGATTTTGAAGTTTAAATATACCATTTTGAAGGTTTTTTCGCCAGCTTTCTGGTGGTCCAAACCACAAGTTCCTAGCTCGAACTATTCGGAAGTTATGAGAAACAATGTAAAGGTGGAGAAAATTTCTTCATGCTCAAACCTCACATTTGCACT
The DNA here is from genome assembly GCA_023313725.1 of Lithobius niger. Lineage (NCBI taxonomy): Eukaryota > Metazoa > Arthropoda > Chilopoda > Lithobiomorpha > Lithobiidae > Lithobius > Lithobius niger. Next base: position 15,523 of record JAHWFP010066037.1, read on the forward strand.
TACAAGTTACAAGTTCATGTGAACATACCTGCAGCATTTGTTAATAAACTTGTACTTCAATAAATATATGAAATTTTGTGAACTCTGAACTGAGTTGTTTTTAATTTAATTTTAATGGTTGTTGGTTTGGTACACTCGTGTTCAGTTTGGAAGTGTTCGGTGTCCAATTCGTTTAAGGTTTGTTCGATTTGGTTCGCCTCGGCTCAAAAATTTGTGTTCGGTGAAGCCTTAATATTCATTGATTAAACTTGTGTTAAATTGTAAAACTACTGTAAGGCTCGGCTGATACCAACCTTTTCCGATCCGATCCGGATACGGTGCGAAGCTTTCTTTACCGAGTCAATCAATGTATTCTGGAAAACAATTCAATTAAATTCAACTTTTGAATTTGAAGTGATCTGATATTGCCTCTCAACTTCTACAAAGTTTTTGGTTGTGCGTCATGATGAATGTTAGTAAACGTCAATCGTCAATGCATTACTTCCAGTAAAGTTAATGTTTGTTCCCTATTCAGAAATTAGTTGTGTAATGAAGCCCTTTATGCTTGTTAATATTGAAAAACAAAATTTGATGAAAATTTCCGAATCTCAAAGCTCTATGAGCAAGCCTCTTACCTTTTTTGGAATCTGTTTTTGATTTATGTTAAATAACTTGACAATGGCTGAAGCATAGCAACATTGGAAGGCTCTCGAAAAACGGTTTGAATGGTGTATTGGAACATCAAAAACGATCAATTTTTGGAGAAAATATCTCAAAATCCAATATTTTACCAAAATAGTTAGCCGATACGGATCCAATACCAGTATCGGTATCGGCCGAGCTTTAGACTACAGTGATCCTCGTAAAGTATCCTCGTAATTGTTAATCTTGCGAAGCAGCGCCGCTATACCTTTAAAAAAAAAGGCGCTCAACAGGGCGTTGGCGAGTTCGTTCATTGCTTTCAAGCATTTCACTCTTGGTCTCAGACTGCTTAAAAAAAGAAAGTTGCTTCTGAAGCCTCGTCTGCATGTGCTGCGAACCTCACACCAACATTTTTATTTGGTTTATGGTGACCAATAATGTCAAATCTATATCTATGAACTAATGGTGGTCATATTAACTACCGTATATGTCCGAATATAAGACGAGTAGCATTTTTGGGCTCGCATGTTCCAAAGAAATAAGTGGCAGCGATTATAGACGGGTGACTTTAGCAAGGCTTTCGTAAGGTTTGGTATAATATTTATTAGATTGTATACTAGTAAATTCCCCTCGTCCTGCATTCAAAACCCAAAATTTTAATAATAGCTTCGG
>JAHWFP010066038.1:6137-18673 GCA_023313725.1 Lithobius niger
ATGGTCAAGGCCCAGAGCCTTTTGCAAGGTATTTTAATGTAACTACACTATTCTTGACATGTAAGCCAAATGGGCTAGAACTTTTGCTCTCACCTAGAGATCGAACCAATGAACCGATTTTCAATTTGTATAGCTTAAACTGTAGGTATTACACCGACCAGGGCCTTTTGAACACGATTTTGACGTGACTGCAGTATTCTTGTCCTCAGAGCAATTATTATTGTAGAGCACTAGGCAGAAATCATTAAGTGGAGTAACAAATTTTAACAAATCTCGCTAAAAACATGAAATTTGGTAGACAAGTCTTTATTAACAGTAAAAATCGAACCAGCAATGGGCCCCACATGAAATACCCCCAGTGCCTTCCGCGCCCCCTTCTTAGCATCCCCCTTGTGCCCCCTCCCAGGGACTTGGGCAACAAATTCTTACAAATCAAGCTAAAAACATGAAATTTTTGTGCACATTCTTAGCAGCATAAATCGAATCAGCTATGGAACCCTCAAGAACTATCCCCAAAGGGGCCCCAGCGCCCTCCCCTGTGTCCCCTCACTGAGCCTTCACCCACAAATTTTTACAAACCGAGCTAGAAGCTTGAATTTTTGGTGCACAAGTCATTCTTAGCAGTACATATCGAACCAGCCATGGAACCCCCATGAAATATCCCCAAGGCTCTTTCTCCCCCCCCCCCCCCCCGAGGATATATTCCCCTCTTCCCTGCAGCTACACCAACAAATTATTGCAGATCGAGCTAAAAACTTGAAATTTGTTACACAAGTCATTCATAGTAGTACAAATTGATCAACAAGGCACCACAACGGTCCCCCCATGCCCCCTCCTTGAAGCCTGACCAACAAATTCTTGCAGATAGTGCTAAGAATGAAATTTGGCACACAGTCATTGTTAGCAGTAGAAATCAAATTATAGCTATGGAACTAACACGAAATCCTCCAAGGCCCGTTAGTGCTTCCCCCGTATTCCCGCTCCATGTGGTTGATACCCGAAAAATTCTTGTTGATTGTACTGAAAGCATGCATTTTGGTACACCAATCATTCCTAACAGTAGAAATTGAACCAGCCATGGACGTCCATGAATACCACCAAAACCTCCCCAGCATTCCCTTCCCCACCTGTGCACCTCATGAAGCATCAAGGACCAACAAATTATTGCAGAACGTACTAAATACATGCATTGTAGTAGTAGAAAAGAAATCGAACTACATACGGAATCTCATGAGATACACCCACCCCAAGTGCTTCCTTGTGTCCTCTCCATGATATTGATGATCAACAAATTTTAGTTCGATTTGCACTGTTAAGAATGACTTGTGTAGCGATCCACGTTTTGCGTGATCAGCAAGAATTTGTTGGTCAATAACTTCATACAGATGAGTGTGGTAGTTGGACAGAAAGGGGCCTTAGGGGGTATCTCGAGAGATTCCGTAGCTAGTTCGATTTATAAGCTAAGAATTGACTTTTTTGCCAAATTTCATGCATTTTAGCTCAATGTTCAGGACTAGCCCAAATTCTGGCCCCTTACTACTGTCCTACACCTGAAGATCGTACCAATGAACCAATGCTCAAGTTTTACAGCTTAAAACATAAGTATGAAGAAGGCCTATGGCCTTTTTAACACTATTTTAATGTGATACAATTATTGTTGTTCTTCTTGTTAAAGAGATTTTGCTCTCACCTATCGAACCAAAGAACCGATTTTCAATTTTTATAGCTCTTAAAATTGAGTATTAAAAAGGCTCTCTTATAACAGTAATTTTAAGGTGATTACTGTATTCTTTCCTGTGTTAATCTTGCTGAAACAAGACAAAAATAATGGATATTAGTATTAAAAAACGCTTAAGCGTACAATACGGCTGTAAGCCTTAAAAAACTTAAAGCCCTAAAGGAACAGATATAAGAAAAAGACATGTAAGCCATCAGCGTCGCACTAATACGTGTAAAAGAAGCTCCAGCCTGTTTTTTGGGTCGTTGGATATTCTTTTACACGTATTAGTGCGACGCTGATGGCTTACATGTCTTTTTCTAATATCTGTTCCTTTAGGGCTTTAAGTTTTTTAAGGCTTACATCCGTATTGTACGCTTAATCGTTTTTTAATACTAATTGTAATTATTATACCTCAAACAGGAGGAAATTCTTGAGGCACAAGTGGTGATGAAAAAAAAAGGAATACTGGGATTCCCCCTGGAGGAAACCAAGTTCCCGGGGGAATTCCCCCTCAACCTCCACAAATGTAAATTTGGGTCATAACCGTCTAAATGAATTTGATCTACAAGTGGAGCCCTGGAACATTTACTTTGAGAGAGTTGTAAAAAATTTCACAATATATGACATTCCACATGACAGGTAAGAGGAAATACTTCTCACGAACATAGGCACAAAAACCTATGCTTTGCTGAGAAATTTATGTGTGCAAGATGCACCTATATCAAAGTAACTAGTTGACATTATTAAGCTGTTTGAAGCCAATTTGTGTCCCAAAAGTAACTATCTGTATGAAAGAGTGATGGTTCAGAAGCGTGACAAATTAAGTTCAGAATCTATCGTTACTTATGTGACTGAGCTGAATAGACTAACCTTGCAGTGCAATTATAGTACTGTAAATGGCACAGCTCAGGACATAATGCCATGTGACCATTTCATTTCGGAATCAAAACGGCAGACTTACAGAAACAGTTGGTGCACAAGATGCAGACGAAGTTAATTACACTAGCACAGTCACGTTAGCCTTAGTACAGGAGTTAGCAGAAAAGAACATCTCTAATTTACAGGGTGTGGCAAGGTGAAAAAGAGTTGATGAGTATAATATGGGTTCTAGGAAAAAAATGCCCCCGACATAACACCTCCAGGAAAAAAAGCCTCTAGGAAAAAATGCCCCCAGGAAAAAATGCCCCTAGGAAAAAAGTCCCTAGGAAAAAATAAGCCCCCAGGAAATAATGTCCTTTTTTGGTTTGCATCCCAGGTTCACTCAATTTCTTAACTGCACTTCCTTAAGAAGTAAGGTTCAAAACTGAGCTGGTTCATCTACACAAGCATTAGTTTGCTTCAGATTACGTTAAGCTCCAAGAAATGTATTTAAAAAAAAGGTTGAAATTGTGAGCAATTCCACGCCCCGAGTAGAGATTCCGTTAGCGATTTAGTACCTTTACAACACCCTGTCCGGTTGCATTTGATTTACTTTAAAGATATACCGTTTTTCTTAAAACTTAAACGGGGACATTACAATTGTGAGCAATTTCACGTCTCCAGTAGGATTCCTCTATAGTGAATTTGTACCTTTATTACACTCGCTCCATTTGTATTTGATTTACTTAAAAGAAATACTGTATTGCTTAAAAACTGATATGTAGGTTAGGTATGATGTATGATAATTGTAGGTGATTCCGCGGAGATAGTCTAGAATAAGGAGAAGTCAAGAATTGGACACGATGTTCTGGATCCATCGACCTTTTGAAGGAGAAAGAAAGCTAGTTTAAGGAAAAAAGTAGCTAAGTATGTGAATTTTAAACAGGGAAAGTTTAGTAAATACGCAAAGATAATATTTAAATAAACTTCTTGGAGACGTAAATCATTTGAAGCAAACTAATGCTCGTATAGATGAATCAGTTCAATTTTGAATTTCACTGGACGTATTTGATAGCGAAAGAGGTTTAGTTGAATGAATTGTAAACAGACGGTAAATATGCAAAGATTTTTTTTTATATAAATTTCTTGGAGCATTAAGTTATCTGAAGCAAACTAATGTTCCTATAGATGAGCCGTCTTAAATCTGAGGTTCAGCTATGATGACCACCACTGGGGTATTTTCCCCTACTTGGGGGCATTTTTTTCTAGGGGCGTTTTTTCCTCGGGGTGTTTTTACCTGGGGACGTTTTTTTCATGGGGGCGCTTTTTCCAGGGAACGTTTTGGTGAGGGCGTTTTGCCGGGGACGTTTTTCCCGGATACCATAATATGATCGGTTCGGAAATAGCTTAGACATCTCGAAGGGGACGACATAACATTTTTAGCGACCACCAAGCACTTTCGATTTTGTCGAAGGTAAACTCGCCAACAGGGAGGCTAGCAAAGCGGCCTTAGTGACCTTGGGTGTCCTTGGTGACCGTCAGTTGAAGGTTAAGATATGCTTTGCCCCAGGTTCACAGAATTGCAACGCTGATATATGTCCTGGCGATACGAGTCTGAAAAACACTTTACTCCTATCATTAACCCTATTTTGATTCCAGCCTTGCACGAACAAGCCGGTCAAAACTGCTTTGTTTTTAATAACGATTGTTTGTGTTACCAGACTGACGTTGAACAGATTACGCTTGATCAGATTCGAGCAGAAACATTAAAAGACAAAAACACGTTAGCTTTAATATTTACCTTAAAGGAGGAAATCGGGTATGATTGATTAGGTTGATAGATTTGTGTTGAAATAGGAGCCAAAGTCAATTGTAAGTGACGGAATAATTTATGTCGATGTGAAGAAAGTTGTTATTGATTCGCCAAACTTGAAAATTCTGGTGCCTCGTTCGATGCAAAAGAAAATCATTCAACTAGTTCACAATACATTCACAGGACCTCATATGGGCGTTTATACCATTAAATGCATATTTTTCTTGTACAGTTCGTTGAACGAATACAAGTTAATTTCAAACTACATTAAGTACTTGCAGCATTTGCCAAGTCCATAAAGTACAGCAAACTCGTACGAAAGCTAAAACAGTGATAGTTTCAGAGAAATCTCCATATGAGGCTGTGATTTTCGATTTGAAAGGCCCACTGATATGTATTACTAATGGTTAAAATTGCATCCTAGTGGCGCTTCATAAATAGAATTATTTAGTTGAATTAGTGCCGCTTATAAACGCTGAGGCAAAAACTACAGCAAAAGCACTAACCGATAAAGTGTTTTCTCGTCATGGTGTCCATGAAGAATTATTTTCTGACAGTTCTAACAAACTACGTGGTCGGACAATGAGGAATTTATGCATGCAATGGTGGATCAAGGCTAGGTTTCTGCCAATTTATTCACCCGTATGTAGGTTAGCTGAGCAATTTTTGAATGAATTGACAAAAAATAGCAATTTATGTACAAGGTGAAAAGACAGGACGGCAAAGCAGGGATTGACGTTTGAGACAGCTTCAGTTAGCATTAAATTCATCAACTAATTCGGTAAAAGGAATAATACATCTAGTATGTTAGCAATGGGTGGGGAATTACAAATGCCTGAAGCCCCAATTGGGAAAATGCAAACAGATGAGGTGGATTACCCATTCCACATTTTTAACTTGACTTCACATATGCGTGCAATTCTTAAGAGAACTGTGCACAAACGCTAAGCAGCTAAGCTACATCGTGCAGCAAAGGCAGATAAAAATAAAATTGGCAAAGAATAATGATGTTGGACTGAAGGTTTACATAAAGAATCACCCGAAGAGAGACAAGCCCAAATTTTTCTCGAAAAAAAATCGGTGGTCCGGAAGGCTCAAGCCTTGTTTGCCATCAGAAAGGCCAATGGGATATATGGATATACAGGAAGTACCTTGCACCACCTGTGGTGCACACTGGCTGCAGTTCTAGGTATTTAAGGCCCTTCAGCCCCTTCAGCCTCATTCTGGGAGCTAGTCTCTAACTAACCACAACTCTTCTTGAATTGTGCCATTCTACTACAAACCCTTCACAGAGCCACCTCGAACCTGATACCATCTCCTGAGGACAGACCGCGTGGCCTTGGAATAAACCCTGAATTTTAACCATATTTCTGGCGTTCTTTCTTGTACCGTGTTTTGTTGGGCTTCACTGTGCACAAAGTATCACAAAGTAAGCCTAAGTATCAATCAAAAAGATCGAGTGAAAAAATCTGTTATTACTGCGGTAATCCTAACCACGTAAAAAGTTCCAGCAAGTATGCTCTTTTTGTAAAAAAGTCGGACATCTTTCCAGAGTACGCAAAGCTAAAAAGGATCAAATCAACAGCGCTTCAAAACCTTTTTCTAAAAAAGGACGTGGTAAAAGCAGTAATGAAGGTCACATATATACTAAAAAAGGATTACATGGTTGAGGATTCCACTATATAGCTCTGAATCCGAACATGATGAAAGTAGTGATTTTGAGCACAGTCCGGACTCTTAGTTAGAGATTAACACAGTGACTCCAATAGTGTAGTCAATTTTACACGAGCAAAGCAAAGTAATTGGACAATGAGTCTTTAAAATAATGGACACAAAGTGACTTTGGCAGTGGATTGCAAACAAAACTTGTCTCTTTTGCCTGTTAAATGATATTGCATATATTCTGCCGAAGTACCCATAGAACCTGCTAGTATTCACGTACGTTCCTGAGACAGGAGAATTACTAAACCTATGGGAAAAGACGGATTATTTGTCACCATTAATGGAAAATCAGGAAAGTTTCCGGTTATAATTTATCCTGGGGAATATCCACCAGTTATGGGTAAAATCTGGTCGGAAGCTTTACACGAATTATAAAGCAATTCTTAGGAAAAACAGCGTTCAAACTAACAGCGATGAGAAAAATGTCACACACAGCCAAGTTTACTTAAATTTCTGAAAGTGACATCTTTGAACGTTTCCCGATTTATTTTCAACTGGATTGGACATTTTCAAGGAATTTAAAGCTCATATCAACCTAAAGCCAAAAGTAGTGCCTAAATGCCGTAAAACCCAACCAGTACCTCTCACACTCAAGGGGAAAGTCGAGGCATAAATTTATAAGCTTTTACTCAAAAGGTATTCTTAAGCCAGTGGATTGTAGTGCATGGGCAACACCCACTGTGCTAGTGTTTAAACCAGACAGTAGTGTTCGGATAGTCGGCGATTATTCAGGAACTGTAGGTCTATAACTGGAAATTGAATACCATCCCGTACCTGGGGCTGAGGAGGGTATGACACATTCAGCAAATTGGGAGGGTATGACACATTTTCTATAATTGATTTTAGTGGTGCTCTTCTGCAGATTGACGAGTGTGCTAGATGAGGCCTCAAAAGCACCTCTTACAATAAAAACTTAAAGTGGGCTATTTCAATAGCAAAAAACTCTTGTTTGGCCTTGCAAGCAGTTCGGATATTTTTCAAAAGCAGATTGAATGTGTCCTTAAAATTAATGAACTTGCAACACCATTTGTTGATGAGATTCTTGGAACTGGTAAGGGCAAAGGTCAGATGACACTGTTGGACGTCTTGCAAGCTTTGCAGGATTATGGAATAAGGTCAAAAAGTTTAGGTGTAAACTAAGCCAGTCTAACATAAAATACTTGGATTTCCAGCTTGGTAAAAATGGAGTCTCAAATCAAGCTGAAGTACTTAACACTATTAAGTCAGCAGTAGACTTAACCAACAGCCAAGAATTAAAATTTTACTTAGGTTTTATAAACCAGTATTCCAAGTTTGTTTCCCACCTTGCTACGATTTTAGTACTATTAAACCGTCATTTATCACCGAAAGTCATGTGGGAGTGGAATATTGACTGTTCGAAAGCTGTTGCTGAGACGAGGCAGGACTTTTTTAAAGCTAGCGTTCCAATACATTATGACCCTTCTTTACCACTAAAACTGGTGATCCCGGGATTAGGGGTTTGAATAACATCTCTGTAATGTGTGGTGCAGTGGCAACCCGGACCACTGCACTGTGACTGAGGTTGGTGCTAATGACCAAGTTGTCGACGCGCCATTTAGCCTCACCCCCCCCCCCCCCGCTAGAAATAGGTGCAAATTTGATTCATACACTGCCGAATGATGAAGATAGGCCTGTTGGATTTGTTCGTGGGCTTTAATTAAAGCAGAAACTGCCTATGTGCAATTCGATTGCGAAGCACTTTCGATTATTTTTTTGGGTGAAAAGACTCCACCGATATTTGTACGGCAGGAGGTTTTTCTTACATACTGACCAAAAAGCTTTGCTGTGATTATTTTGAAGTTAGATATCCATCACTGTTACAGCGGCCGCCATATTTCAAAGGTGGACATTGTATTTAAATGGCTACTCTTTGCAACTTCAACCATCCCTGGCAAACCTAATTTAAGGGTAGATTATCTATCTCGCATGCTGACACAGTATACCCCACCTTCCATGCAAACCCCTGGTTGGGGAGTCATGAATTTAGAGACTGTGAATTCGTTATCCATCTTGCCAGAAAAACTCGAGAAACACACTAGGCTAGACCAAATCTTGTTGACTGTGTTTCAGTACACTCATGATGGTTGGCCTGACACGGTAAGAACAATAAATTGAAACCATTTTTATCACGGAAATTAGAGTTGTTGATAGACACTAACGCTCTATTTTGGGGTTTCTGTTTGGTAATACTGGAAGCTTATGTACACAAGTTCTTTACGTATTGACTTTGGTCCCACTGGGCTAGTAAGATTAAACCCCTTGCTAGGTCACGTGTGTACTGGCCCAAAATTGATGCCGATCCTGAAAAAGGAATCAAAACGTGAAAGTCATGTCAGTAAAGCAAGACGGGGACCTTTCAGGTAAAAAAAAAAACTTGCTTCGGAAGTGTTTGATCAAATTCATATTGATTTAACTGGGCCAAATCAAAATCGTATGTTTTTCTTTGTTGTAGACGCTTATTCAAAATGTCCATTTATAAAAATATGCGCAAAATCACCAGTGCAAGTGTCATTGCACATCTGCTTGAATTATTTGGTTTCGTATGCCACGTTGTAAGCAACAATAGACCACAGTTCTGTAGTCTCGAATACCGATAACACTTGAAAGAAAATGACGTAAGGCATACCAAAATTATTCCTTACAATCTGGCGGAAAATTGTCAAAGAGAATCTCAAGTGAAAAGCCTGAAACATTCTCTAAAAGCGAGTATTAAACAAGTCCTAACTGTAGAAATGGCAATCAATAATTATTCAGTCAAGGAATATTATGCATACAACTATAAAAATGACTCCCGCTTACGTAATTTTCAAGTGAAATATTCGGACGAGGTTATCAATCATGGATCCATCAACTGACAATAAAGTCAAACTAAGTCAGAAACGAATGCTTAAGTCAATTAGGCATAAGGCGGAACTAACCTAAAAAGTCAGAAGTCCTGTATTTTGCCGGGACACTAGACCAACTGTAAAAGATCAAAGAAAATAGAAAATAATTAAATCAAAGGATGTAAAATCACGATTCCAAGTTGATATTGGTGAAAGGCTTCTAGTGAGAAAACACGAGTTGAAATCCCGTGTTTTGCTTAGTGACGATGTTTACAAGTTAGTGACGTCACTTTCACAGGAATTGATGAAATCCAGTCAACTTGCTCTGGCTGGAAAAAAAACAGAATATTGCACAACAAACCAGTGCAAAATGTCACGAAAACGTCAAATAAAACCAAGAAGACGCCTGAATGTGTTAAAGTTAAAATCTGGCTAACTGTCGAAGACAAAATGATGTCTATTTGATCACCGCAAGAAGGTGTGCTTCGCCAAACGTCCAACATGCTGTCAAAGTGAACGCCTGGCCGTCAGGTCATTGCCATGCGCGAGTGAGGGGGGGAAATGAGGCTTAATGGCGCGTCGACAGCTTGGTCATTAGCGCCAACCTCAGTCACAGTGCGCGAGTGAGCGGCCAAGGCTCGTTGACGTACCAAGCAGTGCACAAACTACTGACAGTCGTGTGTGCAAGTCTGTTTGCAATGATGAGGTTGTTTATTTTTTCTTCTGTGCTGTTAAATACCCTTATTCCATTTATAAATTCAAATTGAGAATTTATAAATGGAATAAGGGTATTTACTTTGCATCTGAGTGTTTGTGACTAACTCAAAAACGTAAAAAACGGTGTGATGGTTTCTTTTAACTAAAGTACATTGTAAATATGATCTAATGACCTTCTGGTTCTGAATTGAAATTCTAAATTGTTCTCATAGAAAAATAAGGGTGAGATATTAGGATAGTGTGGGGGGATAATTGGTGTGTCAATTTTAAGAATGAACACAATTTGAAAGTTAATTTGTTGATAGTTCTAAGGAGTTATTGGCAGAGCGAGCGAGCGAAGCGTAGCCTATAACAGACACCAAATTGCAAAATGTTGTTTGGTTGGTCAGTTGGTTGGTTGTTTTGATGGTTGGTTGTACATTTTTAGTCTGGGTGAAGCATAAAGGAAAGAATGGATTAGTATGAAATTTGGTACAACACTTGATAACCCAAAAAGTATTGCTGAGCCAAAATGTCCTGTAAATTGAACAATTATTACGGGAGAAATAACAAATTTTCGAATTCATTTTTAACAGTCACCATTGTAAATTTGGAATCGTGAATAGTTAAAGAATTCCGACGAAGCATACACCATGCTCTTGGTAGTCAAGTAAACTTAAAAAAAAACACTGCAAATTAAATTTTGGTTGCTTCTTTCTAGCTGATAACCTTTTTCGACGTAAATCAATGAGATAATAACATTTGACCATTGAATTTAACCATTACTGGTCTCCCCTGTGGGCTGGGGGTAGAATAAGCCCACCGTACCCCTGCGTGTCATAGGAGGCGACTAAAAGGGAACCCAAGATCACGGTTTGCTAGTGTGCCAAGGGTCTGCAACCCGGACCACTGCACTGTGACTGAGGTTGGCGCTAATGACCAAGTTGTCGACGCGCCATTAAGCCTCAATCCCCCCCCCCCCCCATTACAGGAAGAAACGCAAACATAAAAAAACAAAATGATTCTATTAAGAACACACATTAGTTTCATTTGGGAAAAAACGATTGGAGAAATTCACTTCAGCTTGGCGACGAAAGTGGCTTTTACATTAGCGATGAGAATCCCAAATATGTAACCTGAAATCGTCGTATCAAGGCTTAGCGGTATGTATAAAAAGAAATTATAGAGCAGCCGAGGTATATTTTACCAAAGCACGAAACCATAATACGCCTGCATCTAATAGTTTAAAGATTCCTCGTTGCCACGTTAACATGAAGTCTCAAACCCGATACCGTATTGCATGAAGGAATAGGCTTAACTCTCAAAGCCAAGTTGTTAGCTGCAACTTACGAAACTAAATCGCCAGGGACAAATTAGGCCTAAAACCTAAAACTAGGCATAAAAGCTAACATAGTTTTAACCTACAATTGTGATGGGTATTACTTTTATATTATTATAATACAGATCGCTGTTGCAGTGCGTAATAGCGATAAGTGCCCCAACGTTTTCGTTGGTTGGAGTGTCAAGTTTTATACCAGCGGCAGCAATGTGCACCTTTTGAAACTTGATTATCGTTAAAAACTATAGTACTGATGATTGTTTGGCTTGCAGTTAAATACGTAATTATTTTTTTAATATATGTACTATACTTTGCACAGCAGTTGCTGTAAACAATGTAACAATTGGCGGTGGTGGCTCAAACAGCAGTGGCTATGTGCTGTTTTATTTTTAGTCGGTGGCAATGGCGGTGGGCGGCTACAAAACGTTATACAGAAACTAAATGCCGGAGTAAACAAAAGCCTATTAAAATAAAAAAATATGATACTTATTCTGTTTTAGGTTCTGGTTGGCCACTCCGCAGATTTTTGGACAATAGATTGATCACGCCTGGTAAAAATTTCTCTTCGAGCAGACAAACCAACATGGCAACCTTATCTGTCGCTTCATCGCTTTCCCGACGTGGAAAACCTCTGAATTCGCCGGCTAGGGAGATTGTTTGCAACGTTTTCAAATACATGGAGGCTCAGAACACAACCCGGATGCTGAATCAACAAATTTAAGAGACCAGCTTTGCCACTAGAAAATCTGAGAGAACGGTAGCAAAGGAAATACTGATACCCAATTCTGGCCAAAACTACGGCATGACGACGATTAGGCCTAAGGCCGCAGATGACACCGCCACGGCCCAGCACATCGAAAGCTGAAGCGCGCAGAGGCGCCAAGCTTGCTTGCCCTTTGCAGCTATAATTCCGACTTACATCCAAAGTCCAGAAAATGTTGTTCAACGCTGCATAGTTCTTCGGTAAATTAATTCTGCCCTACTTTGGCAGAAGGCATTAAGTGCAAAAACTTAGTTTTGAGAAAAAAATTGAAACATACGAATTTTCAGCCGACTTACAAGAATGGAAGAACAAAAAAAACTAAAGTACCATTCTAAATGTTATTTTTTTTATAAATTTACTTACCTTGTAAAAAATCGAAAATCCGCTTTAAACAGTAAAATTAAGCAGATAATGCGTTTTGTCACACTCTAGGTAACAAAAATGTAATCATCGTGTAGTGGCAAAATACTTTCAAAGCACTTAATGTATTTTGCCAGAGTTTTGTATCAAAACTCCTTGAAAATAAAAAGGCTTTAACTCTTAACTAGAGCATTGAAATCATTGAAGAAATTAACAAAAAATGTAAGTAACAAACCGATCCTCATCCAATCTTCAAAATTACTTTATAACTTGCATCAAAATTATGAAAAACTATAAAAATGATAGTTACATATTGTATAAAATGGTAGTACGACATACTTATCTAGGTTACTTTTACCATTTATGCTAGGAGATTACTAATTCATTAACGATGCAAAAGTATAGATTATCGCCTGCTT
>JAHWFP010066039.1:3993-32457 GCA_023313725.1 Lithobius niger
GGTGGCAAATACAGCGAACAGACAGTAATATCCAATTGGAAAGAAACTCGAACTGCTACCGCCTGAAATCTAGTGTGCAGAGGCACACTGGCATGCGGCTGAGAGTGTTGAACCAGCACTGCAACACCACCATGTGCACGTGGCACAGGGTCTGCATCCAGACGGTAGACAGAGTAACCCCTAACAACCGGATTATCCGACGCCTTAAAGCAAGTTTCCTGAAGGCAGCAGCACAGAGGTCGCCAATGCGACAGAAGCAGTCGCAGCTCTTCCGCATGGGTCCGATAACTTTGGCAGTTCCACTGAACGATGGAATGCGCAGGCATTAGGACGGGCTTAAGACTGAATCATCCTCCTCAACTCTTCCCCTGGGCGAACAGCACTAGTCCAATGATCCATACAATGTAGGAGTTGGAGGGTACTGCTCCTACCTGGAACAACACCTTACTGGTCGGAATTTAGAATATTATTTTCATTTAGATGCTTGAACATGTGGTCGCGAATTATACGTTCAAGTACCTTGCACGGAACACAAGTGAGAGATATCGGTCTATAATTTCTCGGATTTGCAGAATCACCCTTTTTATATACTGGATTAACCTTAGCGGTTTTCCAAAGATCAGGGATACTGTTAGTACACAAGGAACGTTTGAAGATAATGGTTAATGGAAGGCAAAGTTCATTTTTTAATTCTTTATAAAAGTGTTAAGAGAACCCATCCGGTTCGAGGGCAAAACCATCCGGTTCCATAGCTAGTTCATTTTGTGCTACTATGAATGACTTCTGCACCAAATTTCATGTTTTTAGCTCGATCTGCAATAATTTGCTGGTCAAGCCGCAAGTAGGAGGGGAGGGTAGACTTGGGGGAGGGGCTTGGGGATATTTCATGGGCGTTCCATGGCTGGTTCGATGTGCTACTAAGAATGACTTGTGTACCACAATTCAAGCGTTTCGCTTGATCTGCAATATTTTATTGGTCAAGCGTTTGTGAGGGGACACAGGGAAGCACTGGGGAGCGCTTTGGCAAATTTCGTGGGGGGGGGGGGGGCAATGGGCGGTTTGATTTGTAATGCTAAGAATGCATTGCGTGCCAGATTTCATGTTTTTAGCTCGAAATGCTAGAATTTGTTGGTCATTGGTCAAACCTCACTGAGAAGAGGCTCAGGGGCCGTTTGGGGGGTATTTCATGGGGGTTCCATAGCTTGGTCAATTTCTACTGCTAAGAATGAATTGTGTACAAAATTTCAAGTTTTTAGCTCGATTTCCAAAAATTTGCTGGTCAAACCTCAGTGAGGGGGCACCGGGGGGCGCTGGGTGCCCTTTGGGGGTATTTCATGGGGATTCCATGAGCTTGTTCGATTTGTACTGCTAAGAATGACGTGTGTACCAAATTTCAAGCTTTTAGTTCGATTTGCAAGAATTTGTTGATTAAGCCTCAGGGAGTGGGCATGGGGGGGGGGGCGCTTGGGGGGCCCTTCGGGGTATATCATGGGGGTTCCATGGTTGATTCTATTTATGCTGGTAAGAGTGATTTGTTTACCAAATTTCACGATTTAAGCTTGATATGCAAGAATTTGTTGCCCAGCCTCAGGGAGAGAGCACAGGGAGTGCTAGGGAAGGGGGAGGGGGGGGGGGGAAGGGACCTGGCGCCCTTGGGGGTACTTCATGCGGGATTCATGGCTGGTTCGATTTGTGCTGCTAAGAAAGACTTTTGTTCCAAATTTCATGCTTTTAACAAGAATTTCAAGAATTTGTGTACTCTACTTTATGATTTCTGCTCTGTTATCTTTAATAATAAATGCTAGGCCGACGAGAATACTACAGTCACATGAAAATCGCGTTCAAAAGGCATATGTGGATGTTAATACCTACATTTTAAGCTATAGAAATTGGAAATCGGTTCATTGGTTCGATCCTCTAGGTGAGAGCAAAGTTTCTAGCCCATTTGACTTTCCGTCACAAGAATATTACATTAAACTAGCATGCGGAAGGCCCTAGTCATTGTCCATACCTACGTTTTAAGCTATAGAACTTGAAAATCAGTTCAGTGGTTCTATCTCCAGGTGAGGGCAAAGAGTCCCAACAACAACAAGAACAACAAGAAATGGCCGTACTGTGGATGCCGAACAGTTCGATTGTTGTTATGAAATTTGCAATGAAGTGAAATAGCTACGACACGACCCCAAATACCGAACTTCGTTGCTCTATGTAAATTCTGGGCGAAACTTTAGGATTTTAAAGTTTGACCTTTAACATGGACGTTCATGCTGAGACTTACATAAGGTAGCGGTCCTTAATTATCATTAATTTTATAAGTATTCCCACAAAAGCATTAGTGTTTTATCAAGTTTTTTTGTGTTTTTTTCCACTCAAGTTCATTTATTAACTCCCAAATAGTTTTACCTTTATCTAATTCTTCAGTTTTTTTAGTACAACTGATTACAATACTTAACATGTTTATATATTTATAGCTTTAATGCTCAATACTGTTTTAATAGTTCTTTATGTACACTATTTCTTTTTTCATTTGTTTCCACCGCTAATTTTAATAGCCACTTTAATAGTAAGTCCTTCCACTTCCTACTAATTATTAATAAGTGTGATATATAAATGGTCAATGCACATCTTTTTCAATTTATTTTCATTGTTTCCCCTTGTTATTTCCATTCTTGCTGATAACTCTATTATTTTAGTAATAATAACAATGGTAATTTTAATAATAATAATAATAATAATAATAATAATAATAATAATAATAATAATAATAGCTTTAATCAAGTACAGGTACATAAGTACATACGAGTACCGGCACGAATTCCGTATCAGACTTGTGTGTGCAAGCAGTTTACAAGATATACATTTTATTTACATAAAACTTTCCACATTTCATAACTTATTTACTAAAAACACATTTCACATACACAATTTTAACAATTTAAAATTTTCATTTAGAGTTAATTTAAGTTAATGTAATCCATTTAATATCTTATATGTGTCCTATTCATGTATCATTTGTTACCTAAATGCTGCTTATTTTGATTGTATTAACCACTTTTTGATTTTACGCTGCATTTCACTGTTGTTTAGTATTTGTCGCAGTTCTTGAGGAATCAAATTGAAGTATAACGGTACCAGATATTTCGTAGTCCTTTTTCCATATGAATTTCTCCATATTGGTTTTTGTAGCCAGGTATTATTATTTCTCATATTTCTTTTTACCATAGTTTTGTGTTCATCCTTGTAATAGTTCTTTTTTATAATATTCCATTTTAATGATGTGTCAATTTTCATTATTTCAAATTTTTTATATAACTCATCAGTCTGTTGTATTTCATTGTTTCTGAAAAGTACTTTCATTGCTTTGTTAGTTAATTTTTGTATTTGTGCCATGTTGCTTTTTGATGTGGATCCATACATTAAGCCCATAATTTATGTTTGACATTATCAATGCATGAAAAATCATCTTCTTATTTTTTGTACTCAGTATATTCTTTAAGTTATATAATGTTGGGATCATTCTCCTTAGTTTTTGTGTAAGTATATCAATATGTTTGTAAAATTTCCAGTTTTTATCAAGCTCAATTCCCAAATATCTTGTATTATTTACTTTTTTTTTCTTAGCACAATCACAGTTACAGTTGCATTTTCTATCACATGTTCTTATTGTTCCTATGGCTTCTTGCATGTGTGATGTTACTATTGGTAGAAAGCATGTTTTTTCATAATTTAGGATTAAATCGTTTTCATTAAGATAAACTTGTAGATTGTCAAAATCATCCTGCAAATTCTCCATCATCTTTCTGTTATTGTTGTGTATAGACAACATAAATATGTCATCAGCAAATAAGGTCATATATGTTTTCCATTTTAAATCAGTAATATCATTTATATAAATTAAAAATAGTAGGGGCCCCAATACAGAACCTTGTGGTACACCGTATTCAATTTTTGTCCATTGACTTTGGTTATTACCAATTCTGACACATGAGTATCTATCTGTTAAATAACTGTTAATAATGTTATGCATTTTTCCTCTAAGTCCATTTTTATAAATTTTTTCTAGTAATATAGCTTTTGTAAGAGTATCAAAGGCTTTAGTTAAATCTATTAGAATTGTACCAACCGATTTTCCTTCATTTAATGCTCTGCAGACGTTATTGTTTATATTTTCTAACGCGTCATTAGTACCAATTCCTTTTCGATATCCAAATTGATTTTCGTTTAATACCTTGTACTTCTCCAAAAATTCTTCAATTTTTGTTGCAAAGAATTTTTCTATTATTTTATTTAATATGGGTAGTAATGATATTGGTCTATAATTGTTGAGATCTTGTACATTCCCCTTCTTATATATTGGCCGAATAACTTGTCTTTTTAGATTATTTGGCCAAATTTCAGTTTTAATTATACTATTTATTAGAGTTGTCATGAATTCACTTGTTTTATCTTTTGTTTCTGCAAAGTGTTCCATCATGAATCCATCATGGCCACATGATTTTTTTACTTTAATCTGATTTATAATTTTGAGTATGTCATTTTTGTTTGCTTCGATGATCCCCATTGTATGTTTAATTTTTCTTCCATTCTGTAAGTTATTTCTTACAGTTTTCAGTTTATGTTCATGCTTGCGCCTTTTTATTTTTAATTTTGTTTTTATTTGGGGTAATTGTTTTTCAAAATGTTCTGAAAATTTTTCGCAAATGATGTTGGTTCTTTCCTTGAAGTGTTTTCCAAAATGATTTTCAATGTTCATAACTTTAGCATTGTTTCCAATTAACTGATTTATTTTGCTCCAAACCTTCTTTCCATCATTTTTATTCTTCTCAAAATAAGTTCCATAATGATTTTCTTTTGCTCTTTTTATTTTGTTCTCAACATCTTTTTTAAGTTTCTTGTATTTTTCAAAGTTTTTCAGAAAATCTTGATTGTTTTTATTTTTTTCATTTTTAATTTGGTTCCACAAACAATTTTTTTCATTTATTGATGTAATAAGTTCAGTATTCATCCATTCATTTCTGAAAATTGTGTTTTTGTTTTTTGTTGTTTCTTTCACAGTGTATCTATTATTTCGATATATTTTTAAAATTACATCCTCAATCATTGTATAAATTTCATTGGGATCATTCAACTTCTCAAGTTGCTTCCAATTGACTTTTTCTAGTTGCTCCACAATTTTTTTATTTGAGTATTAATAATATTAATAATAGTGATTTTTTATTCCAGTCCAAGTATACATAAGGCACAGGTACAGGCATGAAGTCCATACAGACTTGTGTGTGCAAGCAAGTAACGTTTTTTAATATATCTTCTATTACGTTTATTATTTGTTAACATTACTTACACCCTGCCAGTATAATTCTTCTTTATAACAGCTTACAAATTCATCTATTAATTTTTTTTCTCAAGTCTAGTTTACTTTGGTAATTAAGCCTATTTTTTTTTCATTTGTTAAATACATGTTAAATCTTGATGTTAACTTTAATTTTAAGTATTTTATTGTTAATATATATCATATCAAAAACCACAGCTGGTAAAAGGGTCCGCCAAGTTCCGAATGGTTCGGCCCTTCAAAGGAGTGATATCAACACACCAAAACATTCACCAAGTTAATCGCACCGCTTAATAATTCGAAGGTTAAATGAAAACTAGAACATTGCTACTTTCGGTAGCAGTGTTCAAGTTTTCATTTAACGTCCATAGTATTATTCGGTGCGATTAAGTTGGTGAATGTTTTGGTGTGTTGATATCACTCCTTTGAAGGGCCGAACCATTCGGAACTTGGCAGACCCTTTTATACCAGTTGTGGTTTTTGATATGATATCACTCCTTTTTTTTAATTGTGTATTGACTCAACTCCACTACCGTGCAGATGAGTAATAAAGTGCCACGTCAACAAGAAATTGGTTTTGAACAATTTGCTACTACCTTTTGCCTATAGGCCGAACCATTCTCAACTTCTTTATTGGCTTTATTGGCTTTTGGTTTGGTTTTAATTTTGTTGTAATTTGTTGTATTTGTTGTATTTGTTGTATGTGTTGTGTTTTATTGTTAATATATATATATATATATATTGTTTCTTTCATCTCCTTTGCTAAATAATACTTTTATCAGTTTATTTTGCTCTGCTGCAAAACCGTATTGCTTTCAATGCCGTGTTGTAACAAGTTACTTATCCAAGCATCATATAATATTTTTTTTTGTTTTTTTTACATAAAATATATTTTACGTTGTATAATTTTGGTATCATTTGTCACAATTTTACTGTTAGTTTCAATGTATGCTCTCTAAAGTCCCAGTTTGAGTCCATTTCTAATTCTTGATATTTTGTTGTATTTTATTACCAATCTTTTTACCAATCTCCGGATCTAAGCTCTTCATGCTGAGTCAGTTGAAATTTGAATATGCTGCACCATGGCCAATTAGCAGTTTGCATGAGTCCCACTGATCACAACGGGCCACGGATTTAACACTGATCAAACCAAATGCCTGTAAGGTCCTTTAAGTGGGTTTGCAAGTGGTAGAGAAACAGCACCATGGCGTAACCAACATTCCATTCAGTTGATTTTGCGGAAAAACCATGCCTTGCTATCCCAGCATCCACAGCTTACAGAATGCGGGCAATTCTGCCCTTTCCGCTTAATTTCAGTTGGGACCGCATTCTGTAGGCCTCAGCCAAAATGGTGGCTCATCCACTTCTCAACTTTACATGCCGATATTTAATCGAAATTGCGTGAAATACGTGTAAACTGCATGCTAATATGGCTGTTAGCAGCACGAAGACCCATACAATTTCGTTCATACACAATAATCCACTCAATGTGAAATGCTGGACACAAAAGCAGTTGGGCTGTGTCCATTTGTTACTCATGGGGGAAGAGAAGCAAGTTAGGGGTGCACGCTCCATCTGAAAAGTTTCTGTTGTGCCGCAGAACTTAAGACAGCCACACGTTTGTTCTGTTCTGTTTAGTTTCCACGTTATCGTACACGTAGGGTTAGTGTATCCTGGGTGACAATTTCCAATGGGATGACTTTAAATTTAGGTACAGAAATAACCAATTGCCAAGTAGATTATGTCTGATTACGTCAGTGCACTCTTTTCATTTTCATTCTGACTGCATTTGAATCAGTGTTAATGGCACCAGCACCAAACGAGTTCAGAATTATTAATCAGGATATTCTCCTATAAATACTGAAAGACAAGAATGCAGTAGTTTGAACATGTGGTGGCATGTGTCATCACATGCGATGGCATGTATCATAACACGCGATGGCATGCATCATCACACGTAATAACATGTAACATCACATGTGATGGCGTGTATCATCCTTCCACCATTATCCCCACGCTCTATATATGTGTAGATTATTTTACTTTTTTATTAATTTAACTTCATGAAATTACTTTATCACTGCTTCATCACTTTATCACTTTATAAGATGATCAACAACCTACATTAACCTTTCTCTGTCTCGTAATCACATTTAAAACTGGGACTACTTTGGGTGGCTAAAGAAAGTACATGAAATCCAGGATGAACAATCATACACTGGGAAATAACGTAGTGCAGTAAGCCACATTTATGCACTTACATTTCATCCATGTGACAACGAAACCTGGATTCGAACTGGTTAACAAGTTCATCACCAGATCACTGCCATACCACCTATTCAGATATGGCCAGTGGACAAATAGCCGTAGTGGTACAGCCGGTATGGCAGTAATCTGGTGATAGACTGGTTCGCCAGTTCGAATCCGGGTGACGTCACTGGAATGAAACGTAAGTCCATAAAGGTGGCTTACTGTACTATGTCATTTCTTAGTGTATGATTTTCGCTGATGGGCTGACTTTCAAGTGGTTGGGAGACAGTCTATCGATACCGGACCCAATTTTAGATTGCAAGATGCAGTGGGGAAAGAGAGGGGGGACTTTCTAGTTTCCAAAGCACCCATAGGTGACAGCAATCCAGAGGAAAACCTACAAGTGGGTGTGGGGTGTGTCCGCATCACCCCCCCCCTCTTGATCCCAGGCGCGAGGTGAAAATAAACTCGGGAGTACACCACAGTGAACGTCACAATAACAGGCACGCCGTGCAGCAACGTGACGAAGCTAAAACGTCATTGAAGGAACTACAATGGGATTGTAAATTAGCTAGGTACAGAAAGGGTAGGCCGACTTATATCACGATTAAAATCGACGGGAAAAAAATAGATTTAAATCAACTTTATTATAAGTGGGCAATTTATCTGCAGGGACAACGTAAACCAACTTTTTTAGTTCCTTGGTCCATTGCTGTATTCAAGTTCTATTAGGAACTGGACACACATCCCACACGTACTTGGAAAAGTGTGCCAAACTTTGCCAAAAGTTTGCCACATGTACATGCAAAAAATTTGCCCAAGTCAATAAACAGGCTGTTCATCTTTATAATTTTTTCACGTACATCTTTGGACATAAAATAGCTCATTTAAATAGCCTATACACATCAAGAAAAAATAAATGACTTTACGTGATTTAATTCAAGTGGGTTACTTCTGATCGTGAATATAAATTCACTTTAAAGTAGGTCTGGTTTTAGCAGTAGAAAAATCTTCACACTTATATGTTATGTATACCAAACTCCAAGTAACATAGCAAACAAGGCATAATTAAGAACCTGAGTACATACTAGGCTATGTTATGTCATGTTCTCGTTTTAAGTAAGATATTTATAGGACTAGAGCAGCGGTTCCCAACCTTTTCTACAGTATTCCTCCCCCATTGGGACTAGCACGCAATGGCGCCCCCTCCCCCCTTCAACTACCCACCCCCATTGCTACACGGTCGGATTGGGAGGGAGTCGAGCCTCCCCGAGTGTGTTGGGCATGGATCTCGAGGTTCCTCCGTTGAGGGGAGGGGGAGGGGGTTGGTAGGGGACTGGGGGTAGTGCCGTTAAGCTTCTCTGGCATTGTCCAGATATACCGAATTTTTAAGAAATATGCCTGAATTTGAAACTTTTTCCAGCAACTTAGGTATGGAATTTTCATAATAATCCCTTCCAAATTTTTCAGAAATTTTCTTTTTTTGTTTTAACAAAGGCCTCATGCAGCAGGGGCAGCTACCGTATTTTAAAGAAATAGGCGTGAATTTCAAACGTTTTCCTACAACTTTTTTGTTGTTTTCAAAGTTCTTCTAAGAAGGCCTCTCCGTTTATCCCAGTGTTCCCAAGCGGCTCAATGCGACACTGCTTTGCTGTGCAATTTTTTAAAAAACAAAATGCATGATACTGGTAAGTCTTGAAAATCTTTACAATAATGTAATTTTTTTTTTAAATGGTTGATAGCAGGTATAGGTCTGTCATTGGCGAGAACTTTGCGATGCATCGTTAAAAAAAACTTTACCACTGATCTGGCAGCTTCTCGCGCCTCCCCTGCAGTTGTTCCACGCCTCCCCGGTTGGGAAACGTGGGACTAGAGTGGTATCGTTCTGATTGTCTGGTGCTTGTTATGAAAACATACCTAATTTGTATTTAGTTTTGACATATCAAAGAAATCGATTTAAATCATATTTAGGCTGATTGAAATAAAATTAAACGGATTTTTTTTCGAATTGAAACCAGCCCTAGGTACAACAACCTGTGTACTTGCGATTCATGCTACCATAAAGTAACTGTAATCCTTCTTCGTCCTTTTCGACTTCAACCAACCTGAATTTCGGAGCTCCTGAATCTCCCGCCATGATGTTAGGTTGTTGCTTCTTCCGTTTAAGAATGCCACTGAAATAAAATATAAAATATACCAAATCAATAAAAATCTTGACAATTACGTATTGATGCAAAACAAAAAAAGGTTTTTGCTTATCGAACACTGTCAACCAAGGTTGGGTTTTTCCTGGCAACACCGCGGTTTTTTTTTTTGCCGGGACTGTGGCAAAAACCAGCAAGCCGCTTAATACGCTTATTTTTACAGTAAAAGATATTCTTCTCACAATATCAGGATCGGATTTAACCTTTTGCCACCTGTAGGTCCCGCCACTATACCAACCGCCCCTCCTCAAGGTACTGCAGCAAACTCTCCCCCTCAGCCCAAGACTCTCACAAAATACTCCCCTCTCCAGCCGCCCCCCCTCCCACCAGTTCTTTTCTCTTATAATTTTTCACAACTTACGTAGAATTAGGAATTTAGCATAGTGTTACGGCAGAAAACCACGTTGTATAACATGCTGTTTCGAACCAATACTGACATTTTGGAACGATGTTTTCCTTTAAGCTTAATATGTGAGTAAGATCTTTTTTGAGAAAATGTAAGTTAATGCTTTATTTACAATAGAGATAATGGCCGCCTGACGTGGATCCACACAATTTTGGTTCATAGTCATACATTGTAATGCAGCGATTCCCAACCTTTTCTACAGTATTCCTCCCCATTGGAACAGCACGCAATGGCGCCCCCCCTCCCCAACCTACCCACCCACCCCCATTGCTACACGGTCGGATTGGGAGGGGGTCGAGCCTCCCCGAGTGTGTTGGGCATGGATCTCGAGGTTCCTCCGTGGAGGGGAGGGGGGGGGGGTGGTTGCTAGGGGGCTGGGGGTAGTGCCGTTAGCTTCTCCGCCATTGTCCAGATATACCGAATTTTTATGAAATATGCTTGAATTTGAAACATTTTCCTGCAAATTAGGTATGCAATTTTCATAAATATCTCTTCCAAAATTTTCAGAAATTTTTTTTTTTTTGTTTTAACAAAGGCCTCAAGCAGCAGGGGCAGCTACCGTATTTTAAAGAAATAGGCGTGAATTTGAAACGTTTTCCTACAACTTATTTTTTTTTTTAAAGTTCTTCTAAGAAGGCCTCTCCGTTTATCCCAGTGTTCCCGAGCGGCCCAATGCGACACTGCTTTGCTGTGCAATTAAAAAAAAAACCAAAGTGCATGATACTAGTAAGTCTTGAAAATCTTTACAATAATGTAATGTGAAAAAAAATTGTTGATAGCAAGTATAGGTCTGTCATTGGCGAGAACTTTGTGATGCATCGTTAAAAAAAAGTTTACCACTGATCTGGCAGCTTTTTGCGCATCCCCTGGGATGGGAAACGTGGTTCTAATGAACGTCAGGTGCTACTATGAGTTTTATTGTTTTTTTTTTCTTACTTGCGAGTCAGCAAAAACGGCACTTATGGCACATTCGGACATATTTTTGGGCCGTCGTGCCACCCATAAAAAATAGCGCTGTAGTTCCGGCCTTCCAGGGCCTATTTAGGTATCCGGCCTTGCACAATATCTATGCATTAAATAAATTTACACAAATTGCTGTAAATTATATAAAGGAAACAAGAAAACAAGCCAAACAGCGAGAATCATACACTAGAAATAACCTAGTGTAGTGAGTCACCTTTATGCACTCACGTCTCGTCGGAGAGGCATGATCCGGATTCAAACTGGCAACCCAATTCGTCCCGTGATCTGACATAGCGCCTTTTGCATAGATATTGTGAGAAGAGTATCTTTTACTGTGAAAATAGGCGTATGAAATGTAGATAAGAAGTGAATATGAATTTTCGAAGTAAACGATGTGACGTTTTCAAGAGAGCCAATAATTTGCCAATATTTGACAATTGTAGGGCGCATTTTTTTTTATTTGACTTCAATTAGATTTTTCCCATATTTTTGGCCAAAGGAGCGGTAAAAAACATGTTAAAAACACGTTTTAACAACGTAATGGCGCCAGAAAGAGGAATCTGCTGACAATCAGGGCACCCAACGGCACAATTAATAATAGCGATCGCGAAGAACGAATTCAGATGAGTGACGAGGAATTCGAGAGACAAAGTGGCATGAAGTTGGCACATGGAAGAAACAAAAGAAAAATCCATACAACTGGGATACCCGGGAGGACTCTTAAACGGTCTGAGGAAGAAAGTGGTCAGCAATGAGACGAAGAATACATTGAGACAGGATGTGAGGAATGAAGAAAAGCACAAGGACCACGAGTAGTGCTCACACACTTAGAAGGGGTCAGGCGGCCAATAAAAAGGGTTCTGGATGAGTGTGGCTACACTATGTACATACATGAGGAACAGTAATAACATTAAAAAGCAAATGCAAGGAAAGATGAAGGATCTGAGAGTGTATGGAGGAAAAAATAGTAAAAAAAAAACACAAAAACAGATAAACGAAGAAATGATGGGAGGAGTGAAGAATACAAGAGAAGGCGTCCACAAAATTTCATGCAGAGACTGCGATGCCGTCTGCATCGGAGAGACGAGGAAGAGGGTGTTAGTAATAGAATAGGACAGCACATAGCCAATGTGAGGTGTGAGGAATAAATAAAAAACACAACGGCATCGCAGCTCACTGCAGGGAATCAAAACATCGTATGGAGTGGGTCTTTTTGGAGTGGTCACTAGTGACATCGAACTCTCAAAGACCAACATCTGAGATGCTTGGAGTCGATTGCCATTAGATTACACAAAATGGTACATGTTTCCTTAAAGAACATCCAAGGACCATGATTCCCCCGAGTGGAAAACATTGTTGGAAGAGACTAGAAGCAAGATCTGGACACGAAGTGGAAGCTTAACGAGCTAGTGAAAGCGCTACCCACAAAATACAGGACGCCACCCACGAGCGGTAGTTATGGATTCGAAAGCAGACGACGATGTAGTGCATACAGGAAACAACTACACTTTTGTCGTATTGCCTGAAGAAGATGGCAGCCAGCCGGTGAAAATTTAGAAGACGTAGATAGGGTCTTCTTTGTGAAAATCGTTATATTTATAGTTCACCGAAATATGACTCAAAATATGATAATTGATTAATTTTTGTTCAAATTCTTTTCTTAATTTCGGTACTTGAATTAATAAAATTGTCATTAAAGTTATTTCTTAAATTTTGTATTTCAGTTTCTTTAAATATATTTATAATATCTGTATCTGTATTCTTTTTTTTTTCTTTTTGTTGTCTGTTTATTTCAAATATTATTCACCATAATGTTTTATCATCACTTGTTTTCTCTAGTTTTGTTTTATAGTATTCTTGCTTAAATACATAAATTTTACTTGCTATATTATAAATCTCGTTATTGATGCAATAATTTGATATTTATCTCCTTTCCTTGTATTTGTGTTGCCTTCCACAGATTATTATTTCTTTATTTATTAGGGCTATTAATTCATGTGTATTCCACTCATGCCTTTTTATCTCACTTGGAAGTTGTCTATTTTTTTTTTTTTTACAAATTTTCCTGTGGTATATTTTTTTTATTGTGGTGATTATTTCGTTACACGTGTGTTATTAGAGCATTCTATATTATCCAAAAAATCCCAGTTTTGGAATAATGATTTTATGGTTTATATTTCCGACTCAAAGTTTGATTTGTTGTTAGTTTTTTTTCGTAGCTGATCGAAATTTTAGTAGAAGTTGGACTTCTCTATTTCACCTGCTCTGCTCCACTATCGACACATGCCTTTCTTTACACATGAGTCCTCCAGTAGCCACCCTCACAGACCTCCAGGAAAGCACGTTTGGCTTCATAATACTGCTTGTGTTGATACCGGTGATTTGATCAAGTTGGCAGCACCTTTTTTTAATGTATGACCTTGAATGCTGATACTAAACTTTTCTGAATCGCATTGATTTTCTGTATTGCGAGAGGCAATTTAGCGTGCCACAGATTACAGATTTCTGCCGCTCTTGGCTGTTGCAGGTTGCATCCTAAGACAATATGTGCTTCCGAATACCGAGGGGCCTCTTTCACACATTTACTCAGTGCATATACTATCTCGTCCAATGTAGATTCCATTCCCTGGCAAAGTTGCAAAAACACAACATCAGCTCAAGACTGGCTTGTTTATCAAATAACGTAAATAATTCTAAAAATTCATAAAATTACATAAAGTATTACTTTCATTCAGGCTTCGAAGTTAACATTGACTAACAAGTTAACAAATTATACAAATTTTATCAAACGAAACAAAATAATAGAGGCCTAAAGAGTCGGATTCTACTAATATTTAGACAACAAACTTGGAATCCATATTTTATTACAAGTTCAATAACAAATGGCATTTTTATCACCAAAACAGCAAATAAAACCATGCCTGTTAAAAAAAATCGTTGAATTACAGAAACTGTTTTCCAGTTAACTTACGGCTTGTAAGAAAATCATCAGCAACCTTCAAAAGAATTATTAAAGTAAACAACCATTTATTACATAAAGAAAACCAACGCTAAACCACATGCCACGGCTGTTTGCCGTGACGCGCGTGTCACGTGATGGGGTAGTCCATTCAGATGGCCAGAGATCCGCTATTCTCGTTTGTCAGTGGCTAACTCATGATGACATCACGGCAAACAGCCGTGGCTCGTGGTATATTCCTCCAACTAGGGGAGGGAGGGGGGGAAGATATGTCTCCGAGTAGATAAATTACGATGTTCCTTACACCAGATCTGACTAGGTCATCGGGTAAATCCAGGTATGGATTGGTCAAGTCACCAGGTTAAGCCAGTTCGGCCAGATCACTGGTCGATCCGGATCATAAGGTAGATTTTGGTCGCGAGGTCAATTCGGGTCAGTGGGTATGACTGGTCACCGACTCACTCTGGGTGACTAGTTCAATCCAGGTCAACCTACTTTCGGGTGACCGGGTCGAAAATAAAGTGACCTGGTCCAACTCTTTTGGGAGGGACGGTTCTGCCTGAGGAGGCTCAAGGTTGTGTTCACACAGCCAGGGGCGAACGCCTGTCCATGTTGTCGTCCGCCACCTGGACAAATAGTAAGTATGCGAAATGCAGGCCCCTACACACCATCCAGATCCGGGCAAACATCACGTCATGGTGCAAAAATCGTAACGTTTTCACCGCTACAAATTCCGGGCCACGGAATGGCATTCGTCTGAAGTGACTCCGGCAGACCACAGTGACAACGAACGAATGTGTGGGGAAAGGTGGCCTGATGGTTAGCATAACCGTGTAACATTCTAGAGGTCCTGGCAAGTCCGCCATTAGCCACTCCTGGCATTTTCAGGAAGAGAAGGGCTCTGTGATGTCATGCTCATGTCGATTGAGGTGTGTAAAAGATCTTAGGAATTTCCGATGGGATTTGCCTAGCAAAATTGTCCCTCTCTCCTTCTGGCAGTATGGCTAACGCTGGGTACGCATCAAACAACAACAACAGTGACAACATAACACAAATGCATAAAGGTGTCGAGTCAACGATTCATAATGTACCCACCCCCTCCCAAAACAACAAAAAATAAGGAAAAGCTAGAGCATCAAAGCGAGCCTTAAAAACATTCACTGAAGGAGCAGTAGGAACAAGGTGTAGGAGAGAGTTCCAGGGATGCATAATCCTCTGCATGTAAAAGCGGTGCCAAATGTTTAGTCTAGAAAAAGTGCGATGGATTCTATACGGATGGCCACGTGTAATACCAGGAGCAAGCACAAAGAAATCAGATGGATCAAAATGAGTGAGCTGATGGGTGAGTAGGTTGGCAAGGTTGACGTCGCCCCTGCGGAACCTATCCATAACACTTGGAAGGTGCAGTTGCTGAAGACGCAGCATATAAGGCAGATGGCGAACGGGTTTGCACCACTTAGTGATCCTACACTGACAAGATTCAAGTGGGGTGAAAGCACTTTCGTATCAGGGCCTGGAAACTTGGGAACAGTACTCAAGGTGTGGGCGAACAAAGGTTTTGCAGAGTCTGCAGAAAAGGCTTTTCTTAAGCTTGGAGAACCTCTTGAGCACGAAGTGAGCAGGACGGAAGGTCTTGGAGACTGCATGTGTGAAGTGCAGCTGAAATTTCAGGGATTTGTCAACAAGAAGACCGAGAGATCGAGGTGTGAGGATTTAGCGGAAATCGGTCACCCAATGATGGTGTACTGGGTGCAAGGGTTGTTGAAGCCGAAATGCAGAATGGCGCACTTGGAAGGGTTGTGGGTGAGCCCATTGGCATAAGACAAGCCCCGAAGTGGTTGAGATCCTGCTGGAGAACATGGCTAAGAGTACACGTGGAAAGAAGCTTCAAATTATCGGCATAACTATTGTGAAATGAAGAGAGAGTTGCAGGTAAATCGGATACGAAAATGTTAAAAAGCATGGGTCCAAGGATCGATCCCTGGGGCACGCCAGAGGTCACAGAGGCCCAAGATTCAGTGGAGCCACGGAGAGCAACTCGTTGTCTGCAGTTGCAGAGATAGGACTGAATCCAAGAGACTGTAGAATGGTGAAAACCAAGAGCCCGAAGCTTGGAGACATGTTTGCTGTGATTAATGGAATTGAAGGCTTTACTGAAGTCCAGAAAAATTAAGTCACTTTGGATATTACTGTCAGTAAGCTTAGTGATGTGGTCATAAGTACAAAGTAAATTGGTGAGACAGGAACACTTCGGAAGAAAACCATGTTGTGACCGAGGGATAATATTGAGAACTTCGCACTGCTGAAGGATATCCGTGTAGATACAGCATTCGAGGACCTTGGAAAGGAGAGAGTGGAGACTTATCGGACGATAGGCATAACATTGTCATCCTTCCAGGTCTGTGGGAAGGTACAGGAGAAGATGGAGTTGGAAAAAATGTAGAAGAGTGGAGCAGACAAGGTGGTGGCACAGTTCTTCAGGAACTGAGATGGAAAGCCGTCTGGTCCAGGGGAGGCCTCATTATGTGAACGAATGCGATCACATATTGCGACCGTTTTCATCCACATGCTCACGCTGTACTTTTCTGGATGTGGTTACTAGGAGACAGTAGCCACGCAGGAACACACGTGCGTAACAAGGCACAGAATAAACAAGAAGCAGAAATCGATAAATCGATGCTGACATATTGCTAAGTTTGACAGAATAAAAACCTGAAATTTGGGAGAAAACCCAACTAGAAAAATATTGTTCAATGTGTGATGACAGCATCCGGGCGCCGCCAAGTTCGGGCAACCACCCGGACCTGCGTTTACCCTGATCGTGTGTAGAGGAATTAGGATGTTTACCATTCTTGCGCCAAGTGCAGCCCACACATTCCTACTGCACAAACCCGGAGTTTGTATGTTCCAGCAGTGAGTTCCCGGCTGTTCTGACTGGGGAGGCTTTAAGATGTTTATCGTTTCAGCCCGAAGACTCCCCCTCCCCCCCCCCCGAATTTTGTTCCCTGAAAACGACAGTGGCCATATTCCCCCTTACATCGAATGCCATTTTCTAGCAAATTTGAAAAAACCCCAACATCAGCTTAAGACCAGCTTCTTTTTCAAATAACGTAAATAATTCTAAAAATCCATAAAATTAAAAACCGTTTTTCTTCCGGGCTTCGAAGTTACACACTGACTAACAGCGAGTGCAAGTTTGTATTGGATTCCTATAAAAATAAATAAGTTACGCAAATTTTAACCAAAAGAAATTTTATCACATAAAACAAAGTTATAAAAAGAACATTTTGCCGGCCCCCAGCCAGGCCGGCTAAAAATGGTTTCTTTGTGTCTAAAACATACTTAACCTGATAATTTTGCATTACATTCCTCGAATATGATGTTCCCCTGGAGATTTCTTCCGGTGCGCAGACGCCTGCTTGCATATCCCACTGCGCATGCGCGGCGGAGTCCTCCCTTATAAAAGCAAGAACGTGGCCGCTTTCGGCATTCATTTTACTCTCAATTTTGTCAGGCAGTGACTCGAGAGGTTTGGTACGGCGGGAGTTAGGTGGAGTATGTTTTAGGCAAAAAGAAACCAGTTTTAGCCAGCCTGGCTGGGGGCTGGCAAAATGCTCTTTCTTTATTGCCAAAACATATTAACCTGATAATTTTGCATTATCAGCTGATCACCTCGTCAAATTTTGGTGGGCGGCACCGCTCTGACGGGCGCCCCGGGATGCAAGCAGGCTTAGCCCCCAAATTTTTATCTGGAAGAGAAAAAATTGCACTTTATTCAGAACAGTATGGAAACAGGAATTTGGGTCTCTTTCGTCGGGATTGATGGTCCTGAAAAGGACCGTTGTTTATAGGTCTTGCTTCCTTCTAGATGGCTGTCTTCCTTCATGGATGGCATGCTTCTGCTTCGTTCTGAGTGCTTAAGGGTGCTTGACCACAGTTCTGGCTGCAACGATTGGTCCCAGCCGGTGTAGTCCTGTTTCTTCCAAAAGCCAAAAGGAAGAAACAAAAGCCAAAAGGAAGAAAAGGAAGGTTGACATGTCCCTTAGGTAGTGGGAGGTGAAAGTCGATTGATGACGCCAGGATGCTGCTGCCAGGATTTCTTTGATTGGGGTGGCATTGTGGTGGGCCCATGATGTGAAGATTGCTCTTACGTCATATGCCGTCACCCTCAAGCTCTTACTCATGTTTTGTTTGTCGTAAGCTGCCTCGATTGTTTTCCTTATCCAGCGTGATACCATAGCGGCTGAAATTTCGCCGTTCTGGAGGTCAACGGGGAGAAAGAGTTGATTCTGCCTCTACGAATGTCTTCATGCTGTGTTCGGGCTAGGTAGAAGCGTAGTGCTCTGACTGGATAGAGAAGGCGTTCAGGTTCGTTGCCTACGAGGTTGGAAAGGGCTGGAAACGTGATCGTTTTGATGGTTCTGACGGTTTCTGTGTTTTTGCTCTGAAGGATGCTTTTGGGTTTAGTGTGCCAGAGGAGAAGTTAAGGCCGAAAATGCAGTAGGCTGGGTCTGCGGAGAGGGCTAGGAATTCGGAACATCTTAGGCTGGCTGCTAGGGTTACGAGGAAGACAGTTTTGCGGGTCGTGAGATGAAGAGAGCTGTCTTGCATGTGTTCATATGATTCCTCCATTAGAGATTGTAGGTCAAGGGACAGGTCCCAGTCGGTTACGGTACGTCTGGTTGTAGGGCGTACATTTTCAAAAGATCGAAGTAATGCTGAGATGCGATAGTCGTCAAGTAATTTGGTTCTGTTGGCGGCTTTAAAGACCAAGTTTAGGGTGGAGCGGTAGACGAGGATTGTTGACCCTTACAGCTTGTCGATGTTGAACAAGTCCGTGAAGAATTTCAGGAAGTCGGGTAAAGGGGGGGGGGTCGATTGGATTTGTATGTTTTGTGATATACCATTGAATCTATTTGGACCAGTGGCTGTCGTACATGCGGTTGGTAGAGTCTCTGGTTGCGTTTGAGGCATTGCGTTCCGCTTGTTCTTGATGAATTCCAGCCTTCTTGAGGAGTTTGATGATAGTAGCCACTCATGTAAGTTGAGGTTTGCAAGGTTTGGGTGTAGTTTTGATCCTTTCTGTTGTGACCGAAGATCCCGTAGAAGGGGTAGACTTCTTGGAGTGTCGACTACTAGGTCTAGAAGGAGTGGAAACCATGCTGCTGATGAACAGAGAGGGGCTAATAGGAGGAACTGGCTTTGTCGTTCTTCTATTTTCCGAAGAAATTGTGGAAGTAGTTTGGAGGGAAGAGGTAAGCAAACATTTTGTGCCATGGGAACGTCATGGCGTCTACTGTAACTGCTGCTTCGTCCGGGATCGGGCTGATGTAGTGGGGAAGTATGGCATCGTGCTTCGTGGCGAATAGGTCCAGCATCGGCGTGCCCCAGATGTTGAGGAGAGATTCGCAAATGGATTTCTTGAGGCACCATTTGCCCGTTGGTGGTTTCTGGCGTGACAGAGAGTCAGCAATCACATTTCTGTTGCCTGGGATGTGTAGTGGCAGCAGGGTGATGTTGATCTTGATTTTGTTCCGCCTTCCTTTTTGATGTAAGCCAGGGCTGTCCTGTTGTTGGCTTGACCCTGGACTATCTTGTTTTGGATTTGTGGGAGAAAGTGTCGAAGGGCAAACAGGATTGCTCGAAGCTCGAGGATGTTGATGTGGTATTCGCATGGTGTCAGCCAAAGGCCGGAAATTTCCTGATTGCCTAGGTGTGAGCCCCAGCCGGTTTTTGAAGCATCTGTGAAGATGAGGAAATCGGGTGGAGGTTCTTGGAGTGGTAGTGACTTCGTCAGGTTTGTTTCGTCGGACCACCATAGAAGGGTTTTGAAGGGGAAATCGTTGTTGAATGGGTTCAGTTTGTCGGGTTGGTTTTGGTTGATGGACCAGTTGTCTGACATTCGGTGGTGATGAAGAGGCCTGACCACCCATCGGCCGTAAGGCACAAGGTTCGCCATTGCGTTTATTTTCCCGATGAGGGAGTTCAATTCCCGGGCGGAAAAGCTTGTCTGTTGCCGAAAGAGCTGGATGTGTCGAAGGAGGTCCTCGATTCGGTCCGGTGAGGGAGATATTCTTGCTGTTCGTAGGTCGAATGAAGCTCCAAGGAACGTAAAAGTTTGAGCTGGAGTGAGGCGTGACTTTGCGTTGATCTCACCGAAACTTGGGTGGTTTAATAGGGAGATGGTCTTTTCTATGTTGAGTTCCAGAGTGTGCGGATTTGGATTGTTGAGAACCCAGTCGTCTAGGTAGGTGCTGACCTGGATTTGTTGTTGGTGAAGGTTTGCCAGGACTGGTTTTAAGACCATTGTAAAAATCCTTGGAGCCGCATTTAGTCCGAAGGGAAGACAGTGGAATTCGTAGACCTTTTGGTCGTAGATGAAGCGGAAAAGATGGGTGATCGACGGATGGAGGGGGACGTGGAGATAGGCATCTTCCAAGTCGATCGAAACTGTCCAGTCATGTTGTTTGAACGAGAGGCGAATGGACTCGAGAGTGTCCATTTTGAAGTGTTCGTTGTGAATTTATTTGTTGAACGGTTTCATGTTGACGATCAGACGGGAGCCTTCTGACTTCTTTGGTCGGGTGAAAATAGAGCTGTAAAAACCTGGGCCTGGGTTGTGGCATATTTTGATTGCGGCTTTCCGTAAGAGTTTCGAGACTTCGGATGAAAGGGATTGTGTGATCGGTGGCGAGAACTTCCACGGAGGGGAGGGTGTTTTATGATTGATAGAATTTCCAATTTGTGAGTTAGTTCCTGCCAGGCCGGGAAGAAATGGGGGAGTCTTGCGCTGACTGGAAGACAGGAAAGGCGGGAGACGTCATCGCTGGTTCCTGCGACAGTTGCTCCTGCCTCCTGGTGATGAGATGTGGCTGTGGCAGTTGGGGGTTGCAGATCGTTTCTGCTGGTTGCATTGGCCGGAGCAGGAGCGAGGAGAGTCGGGCCGAAAGGGCTGTCAGAGTCTCGGCTGAAATGAAGAGTTGTCGTTCGGTCGGCTGGGTGGCAGATTGGCCGAATCTTTGTACCAGTCATCTGCCGGAGGGCGGGGATTAGTTTGTTTGTTCTTCTGAAAGGGCCGGCTTGACGAAGAGTTATATTTTTGTGGTTTAGGCTTCCTTGAGATGTCCAAGTGTGAAGCCAGAGTAGGGATAAGGTCACGAAAGAGGGTGTCCGACTCATGGATAGGTTGGTTGCAGAGACGATGCCATGTTGAAACGTCTAGGTTATTGGCGGACGAAAGGGCAATTTCCCAAAGGAGGAGTGTGTTATTAAATAGGGCTCTGGTTGCCCAATTAGGGAATGATAGGTTGCGAAGCTTGCTTTCTGGAAGAGTTGTGAGATTAAATAAATACGGATGGAAACCTATTCACGTTGCCTTTTGGACTTAAATGTCAGACTGCCTGAGTGGGGAATCAAACTCACGACCTTTGAAATCAAAGGCCGGAGTCCTACCACTCAGCCATACTGACATGGCTGAAACGTTTCCGTTTATAAGTTGTGAGATTAAGGACGACAGGTTACGAATTTCTTCCGGGCTTAATTGCGTTCGAGGAGAGTTTTTCACACAAGGCGTTGACGGCTGTGTTGAGGACGTTAGCTTGTGAGGCCGCACGTAAGCTCAGGCGTAGGCATTTGTCTTTTTCGAATAGGACGAAAGTCGGGATATCAGCCTTCTTTGGAATGGAGAGAGCGGTCCCGAAGTTCATTTTGATCTCACTACAGAGAAATTTGCATTCAGAGTAGGTGTCAAAGTTGTGTGGGTTAGTGGGGCCATCCCCGAGCGGATGAAAGAAGCTGTTCTCGCGTCCAGGGCGTGGGGCAGGTGGCTCCTTGTCGAGGATGTGGGGGTCACCTTTACCGAGGAGAAAGCCTTCATTTCGGAGGAGGCACGTTAGTAAGGTCATGGATTGACTGAGGAGGTTGCGTAACATGGAGTCTTTCTCCCGAAGGGCGAAGCCAAATCCAGTTTTAAGGCCCCGATTGATGACGGGAGCATCAGCGGACTGCAAAGGTTTGAATAAAAAACAGTCCGGTATGGTTTCTTTGACAGTTTTAAGAAGCGCACCGAGCGACAGAGACGGGTCGTCGGATGTGTCGTCCGGGAAATGAATTCTCCTTTCTGCCGTTGGAGGGGGAACGGCAAGTGTCGTTGGGCAGGCCGACAGTGATGTGCCGTATGTTCTCCGTTTCTTGAGGGCGCCTGGTGGAGAGGAGGCGACGCGTTTGTGTCCTTCGTGGCTGGATGTCGAAGCGACCCAGTCTTGGGTGCGGGAGTTACGGATCGAGGACGTACATGAAGGTGGAGGCATCGGGTTGTCCTGTAGCTTACGGACGGTGTCATGGACGATGTCCCGGCCTATACTGCGGGTGATGCTTTGGTCTTTGCGGGAAGAATTGGACGACAGGTCCAAAGGAGAATTGTGGGCGGAGAGCTGGAGGCAGCCGTAGCGTGACGGCAGATCCTCTTGGCTTCACTGTAGTGGTCTTTGGCAAGTTTTAAGTCGTTCCGTAGGGGGCATTGGTTGGCGTGCGTCGTCCAGCGTGGAGAGGAGAGTCTGAAGAGACGTTTTCGCGTACGACAACGGAGGGTGTCGTTGGGAGGGTTGGGCAGACGACAGCGAGAACAAGGGCGGAGGCCCAGCGATTGCCAAGGGCGAAGTGAGTAAGAGCGTGAGGGACAGCAGCGGATGAAGTGGGAGCCTCGGAAGTGGCGGCCATCTTCGGGTATGAATCCAAATTCCGTACGACAGGCGGGAACCACGGAGCGAGGTGGCGTGGAGACACCTCTGGAGAAAAATGAATGCCGAAAGAATCCACGCTCTCACTTTTATAAGGGAGGACTGCACCGTGCATGCGCAGTGGCATATCAAGCAGGCGTCTGCGCACCGGAAGAAACCTACAGGAGAACACCACATTCGAGGAATGGAATGCAAAATTATCAGGTTAATATGTTTTGCCAATAAAGAAAAAACTGTTTAGGCCGTGAAAAAAAAATTGTTGCTTCGCAGGCCCCTTGCTGGGGACTCAAAACCCTCACGGTCAAAAAGTTTTATTGCAACTTTGAGACGACTGGCCTGTGTTATCGTTTTGTGGCTCCAGCATTTTAGCGCAAAATACAAAACAAATTAGGTTGAGCTTCCAAGTTTTGCATCTTAAACTGCTCTGTATTTTTTAATTGTTTTTTTTATTACTTTTTAAATTCGAAAAAACATAAATTTACTAGGACCACCTGGTTGAGATTAGTTCTTATTTCCTAACCGAAAATATACAGTACCTGTCTTTCTAGCATATTCCTCCTCTCAGGCTGACTTTCCCTAGAGAAGATTTGCTGACTTCCCTGTCAGTCTCGTAGCTCCAGCTTCTGCGCATACGCTGCACAAGCCTCCTATAAAGCGTCCGATCTGGACTTTGCTTCATCTTGCTTTCTTCTAGTCTTAACCATGATCCTTAGAGGGGAGGTTGGGCGGAAGAAAGGTAATGTACATTTTCGGTTAGGCAATAAAAACCAATTACAACTAGGTGACCCTGGTAAATTGAAGTTTTTAGTTGATGACGAAAATATTAATTACCTGCCTTTCTAGCATAACAGCATGAACTGGAGTGATGAAGCAGTATAGAGCGCAGGCTGGTTTGGGCCTCCACGCGACCACTGCCGAAATGGAACAAAGTAGAACCAAGGCTCACTTGAGCCAGGCAGAAGCACTTTAGATGTAGCAATTGTAGGCCTCGAAGAGGAGATAACAGGAGATATTGATGAAAAATCCAACGAAGGGCGTGCGAGGCGGCCGATGAACGCAAGGCACAGGCCAGCGCAGGCCCAGGTGCAGGTGTGGGTCGAAATGGGACCATCATAGAGCGCTGAATGTACAGGAGAAAGAGGTCCTAACTTGAGTCGCTTGTCGCTGAAGAGATTTGGTGTGACAATGTGGTTATGCGGCTAGGAGCCAAGGCAGGGAACAGGCTGCCATCATGATGGAACAGGAAGAGGCTGTGTTTTATTCCAATCGACCGGGAGATACGTTCAAAACATCGTCGCCAGTGTGTCGAGGTGTCTTGGGGACGAGTGGGGACCAGTGAACGGTCCGTCCAATGTAAATAGGCCCGGTATAAAGAAGTGACTACCAAAGTAGGACAGTCACCGTGGCAAGGAACGAGTTGGCCCAATGATGACAGCTAGTGGTAGTGTCGAGTGTGGGCCTGACAGGTGCAGATGGACAGTGTGAGCCTTTACCAGCCCAGAATAGAGCCGCAGATCAAGCAGAGGACCCGGTAGAATGGGGTCTTCTGTTAAAAATTCGGCGGACGAAGGGGTGGAGTGGCCACCCTGGCCAATAGTTCCCTGGGTGCACCCTTAGTATGTGGCATGTAGGGGCACAGGGATTGCAAGTGTGCCAAACTCTGGAGATGGAGCAGTCTCGCCTTGTGTTGTTATCCAGAGTTTGAGGGAGTAAGAGAGCACACGCAGCGCGGCTGCCCTAGGAAGAAAGATGAAGCAAGGTCAGGATCGGACCCCTTTATAGGAGGCCTGTGCCGTGCATGCACATAAGGTGGAGCTGTGAGACTGGCAGGAAAGCCAAGTAATCTTCTCTAGGGAAAGTCACCATGAAAGGGGGAATTTGCTAGAACGACAGATAATTACATTTTCGTCGGCACCTAAAAACTATATTTAAAAAAATTCCTTTAAGAAGAACGTTTGAATTATGAAAAAAAAAATATATAAATAAACAAGCGGCTACAGCGACTACCTAGTCGCATCCGGTCTTCTATACAGTTCTGCCACTACCAATACTGAGGCACACTTCTCTATCACGCATTGCAACAGCTACGCAACACGCAACACGCAACAGATACGCAACAGCTCTAACACGCATTGCAACCTATTATATAATCTAAAAACAGTAAACGTCAGAATTGCCCGTTACAAATGGGTTAGCTTTTAAGCTTAGTTTACGTTTTAGGCATAATTGTCAGCGTTTAAACCTAATTTACAACTATAATTTCGTAAGTAGCAACTAGCGGAGATTTGGATTGTATACAGTAAGCCTATTCATTTTTGCAACACGATATGCCTCCGCGCATACAGTTACAGTGTTACAACGTAATGCGCAACGTAGCCTATATAGATCAGTAGTAGTAGGGAAGGGACAGGAGAAACGCTGCAGCAGCGACTCGTAGCAACTATTAACGTTGCCATGTTAACGTGATTTTAGACCTAATTTTCATTTTTTAGGCCTAATTTTTTTAACGGCAGTTTTAGTTTCGTAAGTATGGAGAATTTGGTTCGATCGTAAGCCTATTCATTCATCATGCAACAATGCGACAAGACTCTTTTAAACGAAGCTAAAATGTTTTTGTTTTTACGGCTGCGTTAACACAAATCTTTAGGATTTCAATTCGACGATGAAATGTTATTATTTAATTTAGCTACGTCGAAGAAGTCTATTAGCTATAAGGAGGCAAGGATGTTTTAATTCGCCATGTTCTTTAACTAACTTTTGACACTGAATCGAACGTTGTAAACAGTGGTCATCAATTTCTGGTACCGTTGCGAAATTGAAAAAAGCGACGAACGGACGGACAAAGTCGTTGCAATAGTCTTTTCAGCCGGTACGGCTGTACAGAAG
The DNA here is from genome assembly GCA_023313725.1 of Lithobius niger. Lineage (NCBI taxonomy): Eukaryota > Metazoa > Arthropoda > Chilopoda > Lithobiomorpha > Lithobiidae > Lithobius > Lithobius niger. Next base: position 29,729 of record JAHWFP010066039.1, read on the forward strand.
ACTAAAATCTGGTCACCGGGTCACCTTTGTAAATTCAAAAATTGCTCGAGAAGCAGGGAATTTTTTTTTTGCGGCCTTAATTTTTTTGTTTAAATTACGTTTTTCGTACAGGGTTATTTATTTTGCACGATCCAGGTCACACTACCATAAAAAAAACCCGCACATTTGGCAGTACGCAATCAGAACTGTGGGGGCCGAATCTTGCACCGGAATTTTAAAATTTGTATGAAATATTTCGAAATTTGAAAAACTTGTATAGGCGTACGTATTACAAAGTTAACACTACCAAATTAAGCACACAAAAAAATACATGTAAATAGTGCACAAGCAAATTTTGCATGGTCTAGGGCACACCACCAGAATCAACTGCACAACTGGCAGTAAACAATCAGAAATGTAGAGGGCTGAATTTTGCACGGGACCTCTGAAATTTCATGAAATATTTCAAAATTGTGAAACTTTTTTTCTGATATAGGCCTATGGTTACCACTTGCTAAGTTAACACTATAAATCAGCAGAAAGAAATCATATTTTCATTGGTAACTCACAATGCAACAGCTTACTTCACTGTAATTGTTCAATATTTTGATACAAGTTCAGTCAGTACCTACAGACGTGCAGCTGACTGGTGAACACTGTCAGTTTCACTTTCACTTTGCGATTGCAGACTCTCTGCTTGAAAAGAGAAAGCGAAACTGAATAGCTTAAGAGAATTTTTTCATAGAATATTTTACAGAATTAATGCCGACACAGACCAAATTTCCACTAATCGAACATATTTGGTTTCGGCCTGTTTATTTTACAGAATGTTAAACACGCCTTGAAATTTTTCAAGCTTTCGTGAAAAGATTCAGTGAAATGAAACTTATTTGAAATATTTCACTTGTAATTTTCATTGTCAGAAGTTGAACTGCTGGCAACTCATTGCCACAATACACAACTAATGAAGCTCCTGGTATGCGCTCGATATAACGTTTATTCTGCCTGTGTGCCCAATACACGATAAGCCAATTACCACGTTTCATGTGAGTGCATTAATGCAATAGAAATAGAAATAGAAAAGAAAAGGCACATGAAGCACCCACCCACCCAAACGAACATCAACAATTAACGAACAAACATATCAAAACGAGATTTGAAGGCATTAAGAGATTGGACACAAGCAACATGAGAGGGAAGGGCATTCCAGGCATGGACAACCCTTTCCGTAAAGAACTGGAAGCGAAGTTTAGTCTGGGACACAGTACCACAGATGCGAAAAGGATGGCCACGAGTAAAATTGAAGTTCGGTGAAAAAAAAAAGATCAGTCAACGTTAAGGAGGTTTTGAGTAATTTGGTAAGTAAGGATCATGTCCCCCACGATGAAAGCGGTTTTGAATGGTAGTAAGTTGAAACCTACGTAGGCAGTCTGGGTGGGGCATGGATGATGGGACACCATTTAGTAAGGCGCCGCTGACAATTTTTAATGCGGTTCAATGAGTAAAGATTGTAAGGGCGGCAGATTTGAGAGCAATAATCGAAAAGTGGAAGAAGGAAAGTTTTGAAAGGGAAGGAGTGAGATCAGAGAAAACCCTTAGAATGAAATGTGCCTTCCTGAAAACTTTAGAGATGACATTTTCAGTGTGAAGATTGAAATTAAGAGAACTATCAACAGTTATACCTAGGTCCGTATGACTAGCAACAGGAGTAATTAGCTTACCGGACAGATGGTAAGGAAAGCGCGGGTTGTTATACCAAAGTAAAGAACATTTATCAGTGTTAAAGAAAAGGGAATTTGCAGTTGACCAATCAGCGACGCGTTGGATATCATCTTGAAGCAACTGGAAAGAGACAGAGTCAGAGTTTTAAGTCATCAGCGTAACAGACACTGGAGGAGGAAAGAATAACAGACGGTAAGTCAAAAATTTTTATTTATTTTTAAGTTTTGACGAGCCCTGCGTCAGCCGAAGCAATTAATGCTTGTATGGCTGAACCGGCTCAATTTTGAACATTACCAGATTTTTTTAGAGTAGAAGAAATCTGGTAAAGGATTCGATCCAGCCCGGGGATTCGATCCGGGAAACCTCCAATCATCATCGGAGCCGAAAGATTGTCCAGAATTAGCCAGAATACATCCCATAGCCACTGAAGGAAAATGGTAGCCTCTCACGCTACCCTGGCCGGCAGTCTGGACAGGGACCTTGCCAAGGTCTTCTTTCCAGGGGTTCGACCAGATCCGCAAACCTCCAGCAACCAGGCTGAGCGATGACCAGTGAAAATGTTAAAAAGAAGAGGGCCAAGAACTCCTGGCCAAGAACTCCTGGCCAAGAACTCCTTGAGACACTCCTGAAGTCACATGAAGCCAGGGGGCATAGGAACCACGAAGACCGACACGCTGATGCCTAGATTAAAGATACGAATTGAGCCAGGAAATTATTCCAGGAGTAAAATCAAAGCGTGCGAGTTTAGAAATCAACTTAGAATGGGAGAAAGTGTCAAATGCTTTGCTAAAATCGAAAAAGAAACAAGGTCACAATAAAAATAAATAAATGCCTTGTAAGTCACAGAAAGCGTCTGGGGGGAAGTGCTGTTGGGGGTGGGGGCTATGTCCACGGGGAAAATGTACGAACACTCCTCAGGCGACAAAATTGTGCAGTGTGCAACTCAAAAGTTGGAACTCGAAAGGGATCAGACACAGGGAGCGACGAAAATATTGCTATTATCCTAGCTATTATCAAGATAATGTAGA
>JAHWFP010066040.1:0-15420 GCA_023313725.1 Lithobius niger
TTTTTTTTTTTTAATTGTTATTATTACATTTTACTGTGCGGCTTTCTTACCTCTCAGTAAAGTCAGCCACACATTGACACATTGGCTTTTGACAAAGATGTGTGGATTACCTGTATTTTATTTGTAGTAGCACTTTTTTTTTGTTTAGTTTTTTATATGCTCTGGTTCGCTGGTTTGACACCAACCCAAGTCTGTCATTGTTTCTTAAGATTTTGATAATGCAAATGCAAATAGGGACTGCTTTTCTAGATTCAAAATCCATTTCTGATTCCTAGCCTATGCTTCAAAATTTTTGTAAAACTAATTTTAAAAATCACATTGCATCTTAGCTACAATGAGCGAAAGTTGAAATTGTTTCAAAGTTCTTTTTAGAAAAATTTCGAAGATCGGGACCCATTTTTTCGGAAGCAGAATTGGATCTGGAAAAGTGGTCTCTATTTGCACTTTTTTATTCGAGAATTTACAAAACTTAGTTGTGGGGTGTTGTATGATGTCGCTCTTAAACGTGTGGGGTGGGGGTGGATGGCAGGGGATGGATCGAGATGTAGATATAAGTTTTTACCATGGGTAGTGAAGACATGAAACCAAACGGAGCCAAGTATTTGTACAGTATTATCAGAATTGGGGGTGGGGTCGCTAGTAATTACAGATCCATAAAAAGAGGAGCCACGTTATTAGAATTTGTGTGTGTGGGGGGGGGGGGGGCAGTCTGTAGTAATTCAAGCATCATAAAAAAAGGAGCCACTCAAACACACCATTTTAGAAAGTTATAAGCTACTAAACTCGTCCATCTTTAGACAGGCTAAACGCTAGTTGCATATACATGTAACCTACCGAGTTATGAATACTTTTATATTGCCGTGTTTTGGGAGAAGAAAAGCAGAAAAAAGGTAAATAGTTCTTTCAAAAAAGAAATTTTGTAACCTAGAACACTTGGGTAATTTACATGGTATTAAATTGAACAAGGTACGCTATTGACCAAAATTGTCTCTTGATCGTCACAAAATCAAGGTGCGAATTTTCGGTGGGTCATTTATCTTTTTTGAAAGATCTCCCACCTTCCTCAAGCACTTCGAGCGTTGAACGCCTTTTGACTTGGAGAAACAGGAATTTGGTTTGAATTTCCCGCACGTGTTTGTGCTTCTGGTTGGGGAGGAGGGATAAGATGCAGCGAGCAGTGGCTCCATCTGTGGAGCTTTGGAAGAGAGGAGGGAGGGGTGCTTTCCACTTGCAAGTCAATTGTGTCAATTCTGGTGATTTGACCACAACTGCTGCTCACCACATCTCCAAAAATCACGAAATTGCTTGGAAGAGCACCATAATGCTTCTGAAATCTGACACACAGTCTGAGCCACATCTTCGAGCTTTGGAAAGCATCTCCATCCATCACTTCCAGAGGGCCAAAAAAATCTCTCATGAACAACCAAGAAGCCTCACATTGCGATGTCAATCGGATTATTACACCAGAATTGACACAACAATTATTGAATTACAAGTGGAAAGCACTCCTCCCTCCTATCTCTTCCCAAGCTCCACAGATGGAGCCACTGCTCGCTGCATCTCATCCCTCCTTCCCAACCGGAAGCACAAACACGTGCGGGAAATTCAAATCAACTTCCTGTTTCTCCAAGTCAAAAGGCGTTCAACAACGCTCGAAGTGCCTGAGGAAGGTAGGAGATCTTTCAAAAAAGATAAATGACCCACCAAAAATTTGCACCTTGATTTTGTGATGATCAAGGGACAATTTTGGTAAATAGCGTACGTTGTTCAATTTGTTTTCTGTGTTACCAAGTAAAACCATGAGCCTTTCGGCCTATCATATTGCATGTTATTGTCATTGTTTTACCGGATTTCAAAGTACGCTGTGGAAAACTTTCAAAACCCAAATGCTACCTTCGTTGTTAGTAACCTCGGTACAAAGGGTTGACCAGTTTGCATGTTTTTGCCATGGTTATTAGACGGATATGGAAAAAACTTTAAAAAACGCAAATGCTGCCTTTTTTTGGGGGTTAATGAAGAATACACAGTTTTAGTTTTCATGGTTGACAGTTAAAGGGACTTCATCCATTGTTGACTTTCTTGTGTTACTCAATCTTGCAACGTTAGGGTAAAACATTGGTTGTTTACGTGTCGGATACACGTAAATAGGGAGAGCGTATTTCCTTCAAAGAAAGTCGACCGTCAGTACTCCTTTATGTATACTAAGACTGGTGTACTGAATTGCTAATTTTTTCTTTACCTTTTCATTTTCAGTAAAATACATTAAAGGACTAGCCTACTAGAGGTGATATTTGTTCTGCCATTCACAATTTAACAATTCGAAAAATAGGCAAAAATACGAAACTACAGCCACGCTCAATCTCACAACACAGAAATTGGTCAGTTTCGCCAGTTTTCGTTGAACAGTCTCTGACAGTTTATGATGGAGGTCGATGGAAACTTCTCCCAACTGTCTTCATCAGGCTTAGTTTGAAGTACTACGTTGCTTTTGGATTACATCCAGTTGCGTGCGTCGTCTGCAATGCGCGGCCCTCGTGGCTTCTGGAGTTGGTCAGGTCGTCGTCAACGTTGGTCATGTCGTCTTTTCCGCCCTTTAGTGAGGCCTGCATGAAGGTCTGCTCGCACGAGGTATTGGATTCTTGGGGTAGAGGGTCTGAGGGGGCTTGGATATTCATTAGCTCGTGCTTTTCTTTTTTGTGCGCAGGACTCTAATTCTCTAAGATGCTTGTCTCTTGTCGAATTTGAGACAATTAGGGTACAGTAAAACCTCGTTAACTCAAACTCGCTTAACTCGAACTATCGGTTAAGTCAAAAAATTGTGTGGTATTGGGTTGGCCAAATACAAAATTAACCTCGTTATCTCAAACAAATATCGGTTAACTCAAACTCCAGATGGTAGTTTTACTACTTGATACTACGGATGTGCGAGTAGAAAAAATTTTAATTCGAGTCGAGCCGAGCCGAGTTTGCATCAGAAGAATCGAGTATCGAGCCGAGTTCGAGTATTTGGTGGAAATATTTTGTTTGCAAGTTTCTCTTTAATTTGTTAAGATAATAGGAACAAAGATGGTGCTTAGTTGACTGTGTTGGTCATAGTTTTCCAGTTTTAAGGATATAACTTGAAAATGGTTTCCGTTATTGACTTTTAACCTGCACCACTGGAAAGCTCTCGTCGAGACGATCGATTTGGTATATTGGAATGTCAAAAACGGCCAAAAATTAACGAAGTTCGCATTTTCGCCGGATTCAAGTTTTTCGAGTACGGACGCAAGCCCAGTTCGAGTACAAGTTTCATACTCGGCTCGGCTCGAATTTTTCGACTATCGCACATCCCTACTTAACACCATGCATTCTGTGTCGCTCTTGAACCCGAAAAGAATTTTGGCTGTTTTTACTGAGGAATTAATAGTACATTTCACATATTAGACCAATTTGCACTTACCAAATATTGGATGCAAAGACGTACTCGTTATTTCCCAGGCCAACAGCCTGTCATGTGTTTTAATGCTTTCCGTTTAACTCAAACTTCGCTTAACTCAAACTGCATTGCCAGTCTCGCTGGACTTCGACTTAACGAGGTGTTACTGTACTAGTATTCTCCCAGTCTATTCTATGCAGTGTTTCCATGCGGTGGGCTGCGATGCCGTTCTCCTCTTTCCTATTTCTTATGGCTGCCGTACTCTATTTCTCACTCCCTTGCATGTCTCTCCAACGTAAACGGTGTCACAACCACCGCATGGAATACGGTATACTCCTTCTTTGGTGTTCTTGGTCTTTCGCAGCGTCTCATCTTTTGTGCGTTCAAGTACCCTTATTTTTACGTCTTTCTCATCTGTTGGTGTTAAAGGTGCTTCTTCATAGTCATCTTGTCTAAAGAAGTCATCAAACCCTTGGCTCTTCAATTCCTCTGGATCTTATCGCTCACTCCCTCCACATGCGTCAGATTCACTCTCTTTCGCTCACCTTCCTATTTTCGTCAACCAACACCCTCTTTACTCCGTCCTTCCTTTCCGATGGCCTTTCTTTTCAGTCTATTCACCAAACCTGCCGGGTAGCCTAAGTTAATAAACTCCCATCTTGTGCATTCTAGATGTGGCATAGCTTCCTTCACTGACATGGAATTTCGTAAAATACAATGTTTTTGCGTCAAACTAAGCCTGATTAAGATAGTTGGGAGAAGTTTCCATTGACCTCCATCATAAACTGTCGAAAATTTGCGAAATTGACTGATTTCTGTGTTGTGAGATTGAGCATTACTGTAGATTCGTATTTTTGCGTATTTTTTCGAATTCTCTGAACTCTCACAGTACCTCATGTGTTAACGTATTTTTAAACAATTTAACAAGCAAGACCAAAGTCAGAATAAACCGTAATTCGATTTACTTTGAAAATTACTCATATTCGTACATTCAATTCCATTCAAAACTATGCACACTTTCAAAACTTAAGACACTCGTGTGTCTTGCAAATTTTCGACAGCAGACTGCTAGCTTCATTGGGCACTCCTAGGGTCTTTTTTTCAAACTCTGATTAGATTTTTGATGATTTGAACGCTGACTACAAACGAATTCAAATTTGTGCTTGTGTGTGGCCTCCGGTATTTGCTGGGTGGTTCAACAGGCTCCCTCTTCCCAATCGTGCACTCTCTGTAGAATTGCGTCCCGCTCACGGCTCACAAGGTGTAATACCTTTTGGGTTTCTTTAGCCCTTAATATTCAAAGGGGGAAACAATGGTGCTGGATCAATCGATTTTGGCCACCTCAGATGAGTTTTTTTTTCCCCTTTTTTTATCTGATGCAGGGCAGGGAGCTTAAGGGCAAGAAATGCAGATTGTGCAATGGAGCATATAAATTTTAAAATTTGTATTTGTGTTTTTTCCAGAGTCAGTCGCTGGAGAATTTAGTACCAGACGTAAAGACTGTGAAACCTGAACCAGGTAATATTTATAATTAATAGGTGAATTTATGTTGGATCTTATTTTATGTGCTTTGCTTTTTAATTTTAAAACTTAGTTGGGCCCAGTAATTTCTGGCAAACAGGCAAACAAGTTACTAAACCTTATTGAAATTAAAGATTGTGAGCTAAAGGATCCAAGATTTTGTGTAGTAGACATCTGAAACAAAACCCACAAGGGTGAAAAAACCCACCAAGTTTCAGCCAATCAAAGTAGTGATATCAGAACAAAAATGGCTGCCACCAAGTTGCTACATTATTTGCCAAGCCAATCCCAACGACTATTAGATCAAAGGTTAAATGAAAAACCTGACCATTGCTACAACCCGTAGGAATGGTCAAGTTTTTCATTTTACGTGTGTAGTAATAGTCGGTGGGATTAGCTTGGCAACTAATGTAGGCTAGCAACTTGGTGGCAGCCAATTTTGTTCTGATATCACTACTTTGATTGGCTGAAACTTGGCGGGTTATTTCACCCTTGTGGGTTTTGTTTCAGTTATCACGTCTTTTGTAATTTTTTTGGGTTCAATTTCAATCATATAAATTAAAGCGTTTGCTGATTTGCATTCGACCAGCAACAGTAAGTATCGCGTCCATTATATCAACAATTTTCGTGTTGCTGATTATTTGTGGTAGTCCGTTTGCATTGGTACTCGTTAGCTAATAAAGAGTGGTGATTATTTTGATCACAGGTGGCGTTTTCCCAACAGGCAGAAAAATAGGATTACAAATTATTGCAATCTTTTTAGTTTTTAGTATTGCAATCCTCCCCAAACGTCAAACCATAAAAGCAAGAGTGAGATAGATGGTATCTCACTCTTGATAAAAGGCATATATTGGAGTTAAAAGGGTGTTGAATACGAAATTTCATTCTTATGTTGCATAAATTATTTTATGCGAGCGCAATTACCAATTAGTGAGTAGTCAGTATAGCCTATAGTAATCAGTATACAGTAGAAGTAGAACCTTGATTAACCGAACTAATTGGGACCGAAGGGTATTTGGATAATCTAAAATTCTGATAATCCAATTTACATGCAAAATAAAAGAGAAAAACTTTTTCTTTACTCCGTTTTAGTGTTTGTCAACTATGCTTGATTGTAGAAGAGTACTGAAAAGAAAATTTTGCATGCAATGATTCCAGGAACATAAGTAAAGCAAAGCCAATGCTTATTCCTTCTCTAAAAAACGGCAAATTTCTGAACATTGTGTTAAAATGGGAGTTCGGATAATCAGGGTCTTTGGATAAGTGGGGTTCAACTGTTTAGTAGTCGGTACACTATATAGTAGTCAGCTGAAATCAACGATCTCCACACTTTTCACATTGAAACAGTTTATGCCCGTTGATTCAAATACTACTATTGCTTGTCAGGGCAGAAAGACTGCTCAGTTTCTACAATCTCAAGCTATGTCACCAAATAGGTATTTATCCTCACCATCATGAAATACCCTTAGCTCTGGTTTCTGTTACCTGAAGCTAGTGGCCGCCATGCAGCAATTGAACAATGAAGTGTGACAGTTGAACTTGGCGGGTGGACCACTAGTGTGGCCCTTGATAGTTTTTGGATTGAGCGTATTATTTGATATTACTAGGCAGCAGTTAGTTTTGCGAATGCGTCAAGTCGGTGAAGTCACCCTTTTTTTTTCTTTCTCTGGATATTCGTTAGATATAAAAAGTAAGGCTGCACGATTCCAACTTTACCGATCCAGTTTTTATTTTGCCGATACCGGTCCCGATACTTCCTAAATTGAAGGCTTAATTTTTTTCTATCAACTATCGTAATAAGAATATACAGTAGTTGTCTTCAAAAGTCCAGTAATTATTAAAATTAAAACTTTTAAAACGGTAATGAACAGTTAAAAGATAGCTTGGTAGATACTCTGCGATTTCCTGAGCAACACGTCGCAAACCGCATGCCATTCTCTTGAACTGTTCCGTCCGGATTTATCAATATTTCAGCAAAAGTTGCCTATAACCGATACCAACAACCCAAATATCAGCAACCGATCCGATACAATATCGATGTCGTTGCAGCATTAATTAAAAGTTTCATTCAGTTGCTGGCTGCTGCCTGTTTTGAAGCACTTTGCTGGCTTCAGGTTGGGGAGAAAGGCAAGGCATGGCTGGCAGCATCGCCTGCACTTGTTAACTCTGCCCATATTGCAAACTTTTTGTTGACGTTCGTGATTTCAGTTGCGCTCTGACAGGTGAATCCACAATCCACATATTAAAACCTCAGAAATTTGGTCGGGTTTCGTGCCTGCAAAATCAAACACCAAAATAAGGGATCTCCACAACTAAAAAAAAAGTAAAAATAATTCACAAACAAGAAATCAAAATACACTGCAATGTATCAGATTTGAATAAAAATAAGCTGCATATCCAAACCAATTTTTGTACAGTTATGAGACCCTAGGTCAGTTGTATTGCATTACCTTCCCGTGGTTTGCTGATACTTTGCTTGCTAGTGTTGAATTTGGATTTTAAAGTGTTGTCAGAACATCCCTACAGATAACGTTTTTTGGTAACCAGAGTTTTATAGAATGTAGGCTAGTTGAATAAAAATTTGCAGATTCTTTATTTATTGACAAAATAAACATTTATTTGTTTCGTGCATTTACTGTTCATTGCCATTTCTTTATAGGTTTCTGTGTCAAAACGAGAGATCGGGAAGATAATAAAATATTTCTCAACTTTTGTCATTCTGATGCGGTAAGTTAGTGTGAAAAGAACTTTATAAACAACTTGAAGGAATGCAAAAATTAGGTAGCAGTTATGCAGGGTTCGTACGCCTCCTGATATTTATAGAATCGCTTGGAAAATAATTTCACTCCTTGATATTCTGGAATCTTTCCTTGTCATGTTCAGTAAATAAATGATGTAGTTCCTTAAGATGAAAGTATATAACATTCTTGAGACCAAAGTCGGACAGTTAGAAAGGGCGCCTGTGCCATTTACCGAAACAACCAGGGATGGGCGCCATGTGTTTTACAGGAAACTCTGATGAAGTGATGGTGCATCCTACCGTCTAGGGGTTCGGGGAAGTGCTCTAATTAAGCTCCCCAAGTAGAAGCAAAGTCCGGGGTCGAGCACAAGATGCTTTGCTTATTTTCACATTCTGTCGTCATTCCTGACTTCGGAGCGCATTCTTCAACACACATTTTATATTTCAAGTATGCAGTTTTTTGGAAATTTTGGAGTGGAAGGGGGGGCGGCGAGTTTAAAAAATGCATTAAAAATGTAAATAAAGGGAGGGAGAAGAGAGAAGGGAATTATTTGTGTCAAAAGGAAAAGTCATCAGCGGATATGGAATCCAAAACCATTCATTTTTCTTTGCGGGGAGGAGAAAAAAATAGACTACCAAAGGGGCGCCGAAAGTATGGCAGCCAAAGGGCGCCTGTTGGCACAATGGCACTATGGCCAGTCCGAGCCTTCTTGAGACAATACGTCCAATTTGATTTAGGCCATGAAAAAAAATTTGTCAGTTCTCAGGCAAGGAAACGAAGCACGCCATAAATTGGTAAGGTACCAACATGCTCGTAACAAGGAACTCGGCAGTTTCCTTGAGCATGAATGGGGCCTAGCGGGAAGATCAGTGGTGCAACTCTACGAATACTAGCTGTTTCAGAACCACTCAAATTCGAATCAGCAAGATGTCCACAGTGCTAGCAGGAGCCTATAGAAAACGACTAGGAGCGTGTGTGGCTGGTCTATGTTAGAAGCACTTAATTTAGTACGAAATTCTAACGCCAGAAGGAGCAACAATACTGCGCCTGCGCCAAGTTGTCTAAAATCGAAACTGAAACTAGCACGCGAAGCAGACGTGTGCTACGAAAGCAACGCTCTATTTTATTGTTGGTTAGAGCAACTTAAGAACAACTGATCGTGTGTTTGTTTAGTTTTTTTATTATTACGTTGGTATTGTTTCCATGTTAAACACTTATTGTTTAAAAAGAAAGGACCGAAAATTAACCTTGAGAACGTGACGCACACCTCTCATCATCTTGTGCAGGTGGCGACCTCTGGTAACAAATTTGTACACCACTGTAGTGGGAGTTACCGAGACACGCTCCTAGTTGTTTTCTATAGGCTCCTGGTGCTAGTAATGTCATGAAAAGTCATGAAACCTTGAAAGCCTGACGAAGATGACAGGTGGCCGTCGAAAATTGGCTAGATAAGAAGTATCTCGAAGTTGGGAAAATGAGCGAACTTTGTGTAAATTTGTAAGTTTGAAGCAGTTTTCACAGTATGCTTTGCAACAAAATTTTTCGAACTACGTTAATTGCATGCACTTGGTAATGGTGTGAAGGTTTGGTTTGGTTCAATATTGGCATTTTTATCACAGCTTCCAGCTCCGAAGGATATTTCTGAAGAGGAATTGACTAAGATTTTGTCTGCAGATGAAGTTGTAGACTTGCGAGTGCCTTTAAGTCTTGGGGAGCCTCGAGATGAATTGGATAAATGTGAGTATTGCTGTTGTTCAATTTGAAATAGAATTACGCACTTGCAACTTGTCATTTTGCGTGTTTTATTGTGTTGTAGATGTAATGAATATACATAGTGAAATTCTATTTTTTTTCATTCTTGCAGCTGGTAATACCTGTATTGCTCATGATATTGTGATTAACTCTGACTTCTACAAAAAAGCAGAATCCAGCAGTTTGTTTAAAAATTTTGTGATACAAGTAGCAATACAAGGACTGGAAGATAAATGCAACAAGGAATTAAACAAAGGTATGGTTATGCAATCATTTTTTAATTTGAGGACAGACTGATGAAAAACAATGACTTTTGGTGAACGTACGAAATTTTTGAAATTTGGTATTTGGTTAGTTCAATGTGTCTTCTTTCACATCTGAAGTACAGTATTTCTACAAAATTCTGCTTCTTAATATTGTAATAAATGTATCATTGAAATCTCAATATTGATAAGTGTTGGAGTGTATTTTATTTGCTTGTTTTCATGTTATTTTTCTTATGTTCGCAAAAAAATTAGCGTCTTGGGAAATTAAATCACCTAAACAGAGATTTTCAACTTAGTCACATAATTTTTTTAAGATTAAGCTGGGGAGTGGAGTAGGGAATCGACGTATCAGAATTACCACTGGTTGATTTAGTGTCCCGAAAAAAAATTGCTCAAGTGTGCAGATTAAAAAGATTGAGCGCTATGATTAATTAAAAGTAAATTTGTTTGTAAAATAATGTGATTATCCAAATGCTGTAACGAAAACATTAGCCTTTACTCCAAATTAAGACTTTTCTGAGACTACGTTTTACTGTTGTGGACACACTGGGCAATGTCGTGAACAGTGTTAAGAAATAGTAGATTTTCTCTTGATACCTTTCAATATGATACTAATTTAATTTTATTTGTTAATTAATTCAACAGTTTACCATTTTATTTTATTTTTATTCACCAAAAATGTCATTTTCTTTAATCAATCAATAAAAAAAAAGTTGCACTCATGGTGGAGTGCCTCCATCCTTCGATTTATTCTTCTTGATAAGATAACCCTTCTTAAACACAAATTTCTAAGGCTCTCCGTTACCCATTTTGCTGGTTTCGATACCGATTCCGATACCGATGCGTATACCATGGGGACAGCGAAACCGATGCTCGAGTCTATTCAATGATTTGGCAATGACGATTAAGTTTGGATACAAGTTTGGATACGCTACCACTAAATAATGGCAAAATTTGGTAAGCTCGATGTGGGTTTCCTCCTTTCGCTACTTTGGTGTGGAGTTGGTGGCTGACTTAAGCCAATACGATTCTTCATACCGTCTCTCTTGCTCCTGTTGAATGTAAACTCCAGCTTGTGATGTCGCAGGCAGTAGGGTAACTTATATACTCTACTGCTTCGAACTATACAGACTTTCACAAGGCCACTTTGGGATCTAGCTAACTTCTATCATGGGGGCCATGAAAAAAGGTCAATTCCTGTTGTTGATTGTGGCAATTGAAAAATACTTAGAATTTCCGAGTGGAATTACCTAGCAAAATTGTCGTACTCACCGATGGCTTTAGGTGGGAGCGTGAAAAATCTGCAAAGTATTGATTGTTTGAGTGCAGGATACCAACATGACTGCTATTCGTGAGTAGTGACTTTTGAAAAACCCCAATTATGTTATTTACAAACATTCCTTGCATTGTCGGGTTTGTTATTGTGCATTGATCGTGGAGGTGACGTAAAATGAGCAGCCGTGAGGGAGTGAAACGTAGTGAGTGAAGCAAAGGGAAGAAAAGGACGAGTTCCTTTTCAAGTAAATCCTTAAGATTTCGCAATTTTTCACTTAAAACAATGTGGAAAGTAGTAGCTGTAGCCTTGGAAGAAGTGCTGAGCAGTTGACCACCAGTAAACAACTCTCCCAAATGCCAGCTAACAATCATTTGGTAAGCAGTACCACTAATATTCTGTATACCTCGCTTTAATTCTTCATTCAGGTAGTTGTACGAAATTTAAGTCCAAAGGGCAACGGAAATAGGTTACTTTTAATTGATTTGCTTTAGCATAAGATATTCTTGCTTTTCTGTGGATCGTAAAAGAACGTAATAATTAAGAAAAGTGGTGTTGGTGGGGAAGGAAGGAGGGGGGGGGTGATAGATAAGGACCCGTACTTTACGCGATTTTGCGAACTCGCAAAATTCGCAACTTGTTTACTAATAAGAATTTTGACCCCATTTTTCAATTGGGGAGGTGTACTCCGTTTGCTGAAGCTAAAAATGAAAATATGCGATCGCAAAATTTGCATTTTCCCGCAAAATTCGCAATTTTTGCCCGAATAAATAAATTATGACTTACTTTTCATCAAAATTTTATTAACTTTGCAGTAAAATAAGGTCTTCTGTTTGTTACTGGCAGCCGTTTTGAAGTGGAATTTAAATTTTTTTAAATTTATTCATATTGTACATCACGTATGAGGCCTATTTTAGGCTATTTTCTGTTAACAATTTTGCGATTTTTTGGGGGGGTTGCGAAATTCAGCAAATCTTGCAACATGATGTATCGCAAAATTACCTTTTTCCACCGCGCATTTTGAAAATTCTCGCAACAAATATTATCGCAAAATTTTGCTTTAAAATATCGCGGAAAGTACGGGTCCCTACTGATAGATTATAAACATTTTCTGAGAGAGGAAGTTTTGGGAGTGCGTCATTTTGGATGGGCCTCCAGGCGGCAAGAGGTTAAATCTGGCTTTGGTCCAGGCATCCTCATGTTTTATTACAGTGAAACGCTTTTGTGATTGATTGCCAAGTTCCGTGTGGTACATTTTTTTGTCTTCTTTGCTGTGTAACAAATTCATGCCAGATGTGTGTATCTAAGGCCTGCATGTTTTTTTTTTTTCCTTTTTAGTGGGACTAAAAGAGTTTTATTAGCATACTTGTGTGTAGTCTATGTGTAATTGTGCAGTTTTCTTTTTCTGCTTCAGATTTTACTGTTCTTAAAAATAAGAAGTATTTGGGTACAGTATCCGAAGTCACAGTTCGTACCAGTTCAGGCAAGCCAATGATAACAGAGTTGGACAGGTAACAAATCTAAACTGTTAACATCTGAGCAGAAAGCTTTGTAAATATGTTAGACTGTCATTCCAGCAAATCTGCGAATGAGAAATTTCTATTTTTCATAAAATATTTCCAATATTTAGTTTGATGGAAATCCCTCTATACAGGCTGTAAATGAAAGGTTTGGCCAAACTTTCAAGGTATAGTCCAAGAGTAAAAATAAAGCTATAAAGTCCTATATACATGGGTCCGGTAATGCACCCTTCTGTAAAAAATTCCAAAAATACAAATGTACGATCTGTTGGCGGGAAAAAATGGATGTAAACAAGGATCCTTACTTTTGTTTGTGCGTGCCTGATGAAGACAGACGTACCCTGCAGCCTGCCAAAAATTCGCTAGATACTGGTTGTATCTTGATTTTGAAGTTGTACGTAGCTGTTGTTTGGAATTTTTGTCACCCTTTTAGCTACTGCCCCCCCCCCCCCCCCAAAAAAAAAAAGAAAAAATGAGTTGTAAAACATTGAAATTTCCCCATAACTTCCCACCTAATTTTTCCAAGCCACTGCAATTGGCACATCCTTCCTGCAGTTTCATTACTTCGTAAATGTAAATATGTAAATGTTAAGTTGTTGTCCACAACTCTTTAGATTGGGCCCGTGTGGAGTAAGGTGGGGAGGGGCAAGGTGGTTGGCGAAAGACTTCTTCAGTAGCTGCACTGAAACAAACGTTGGCGTCATCATGCAGAGCACCAGAAATTCCAACTTGGTATAGTCTTCTTTTCGTTATAAAATAACACAACTAAGTTCGCTAAAATTCACAGCACGGACTCACACTTGGTCAGTTCATAGTTACAAAATCAGCATATTACCGTAAATCATGGATTAAACGCCCATGGGCTTATGCAATTAATTACGCAAAAATAAGGGGGTGGGCTTTAAATCAAGCATTATCAATTTTCTAACCTTTCTGGACATATATTACAGAAAATTGAAAGCTTTTGAACGATCTCTGAAAGACCATTTTTACATCCTTTTAATTGTTGTGAAGAAGGGAGGAGGCTTAGGTGAAGATGCCTTGTGCAGGTGCTAGGAGCTAAAGGAAAAGTCCACTTTTACTACAGGAAGGGAGAAGGGGCCAGTAAACTTAGCAAGCAGTACTATCTTTATTCATATCATATAACTTTTAAGTAATTTTTCGTAGAAAAACGACAATTTGAGGGCTGGGCTTTAACTCCACTATTTCATGATTTTGACTTTACAGCATTTTAGGGGGTGGGCTTTAGCTTCAACTGGGCTTTTAATACACGATTTACGGTACAGTAATATTTCACGCAAACTTCGCATGTTAACAATCTATCCTTTATTCCTAACATGAAGTAACTGTAGTGTACTAGTAGCTAAAGCAGTAGGTACTACGTGAAATTGGCTCCATCTGGTGAACAGTGCAGGGATCGCATTCCTTCCCCAACCAAGTTTATCCCTAACAAAGTATGCTATAGCGTAAGCCTTTGGGTCTGTTGCCTCTCAGCTATATGTGGTGTTAAAACTGCTTCCCAATAGCTTCAGTGGATAGTCCTAATCTGTCCTCTACATTGTGGCGTATACGCCGGCAGAAATCGTCAACGAATGTCTGAAAGGCTGCCGTTATCTGCACTTTCGGGCTTTCAAGGGCGCTTAGGGCTCTAGAAACCCCAAATTGTGCACAATGCCCGAACACTAAAATCCATAGGTGTCAGATCAGGAGATCTACGGGCCATTCTATTGATGCCCATCTACCCTATCATGAATTATGAAAACGGTGATCCAAAAAAACCACTGAATTGTGGTAACACGGCATTACTGTAACTCTTTATTTTTCTGAAATAACGGACGCCAGCAAGGGAACCAAAATTATGGTAACTAATATCCCTGCCTCGCTCGCACTCCAGAAACCGCAACCATGTTAATGTGATTGTCAAATTAGACAAAAGAGTTAGGGTAACTTCGTGTTACCACAATTCCGGAGTATTTCAAACACTTTTAAAACAAATTAATAAACCGGAGTTACTGTAATTCCGGCTCCCACACATAGGTCAGCATTTAACGAAATCCCGTAATTGATGTGACTCCGAGTCGATACGTCGTCTTCCAGCAATTGCAAGTATCTGTTATCAGTTAGTGGACTAACAATAAAAGATGGATCAATCCTGCGTATATCCTCGCCCACACATTGATTCTTGGTGAAGGTGGAGGTTGATGCATTACAGTATGTGGCTTTATCTGTGTGCAGGACACAGTTGTGCTGATTGACTCATCCAATCAAATGAAATGTGGCCTTATCGGTGAATCAGATACGATCGTTGGATCGTTGCCAATCATACCAACTAGCAATCATTAATCAAGTATAATCCAATTTTAAGTATTATGTAAGTTAAATTCATACTATACAATTCTTTTTCATTTAAACACAAATATTTTCTTGCTTATTCTAGCCATGAGAACTTGAGTGCTAACAAAACTACAATGTCAAAGACAAAGAAGCTGATGATACAAGAACTGGAAAGTCCAGACAAGCCAACTACCCCAAAGTAAGTCGGGTACCTCAGCTGTAATTTTAGTTCTCTCGTTGCTACCGTGCAAAGTTTAACGATTTCTAATCATATCAAGGCATGTATCTTATTTGAGTAGTATACTGCACGTAGTGATCCAGCTGTTTGATCAGGACTCCGACCTTAAATCAGGGTTGGCACAAGGTGCCTGAAGTCCTTGAAAGTGCCCGAATTTATTAAGAAGAAATGCAAGGACTTGAATTCGTTAGCTACATCCTTCTGATTCTGATATACAATTTTCAAGTATCAGTATCCATGGCTGCTCTTCAATATCTGAAAATACCACCCGATTCTTGACTCTATACCACGTTTGATACCAACTGTAATTTTATCACTTACTTCTTTTTACGCAGTACCAAAAGTGTTCCAGTTACA